>CM028381.1:122386874-122509569 GCA_013146195.2 Codonopsis lanceolata | reverse complement strand
GCTTATCACCTCTCCAAAAATAGCCGCCGAGCGGCAGAACTCCCTCGAGAAACATGGATCGAGATCCTCAATTCCGGCCATTGATAACTAAAAATGATGATGATAGAGCAGGCCACGAGAATGCTTGGATCGGCGACATCAAGAAATACATTGACCGAGAGGGGCATTGCCCAATGACAAAGAGCAGAGATGGGCCATAGCGATAAGATCATCGGATACATAATGGGGATATGCTTGTCTGAACGATCTTTTACAAAGCCTCTCCTAAGGTGTGTTCAGCGAATTCACACAAGGACTGCTGGCCAAGGTATATGAGGGGTATGTGGAAGCCACTCGGGAGCTCGAACGCTGGCCGACAGGATCATTTTCCATGGATACTACTGGCCCACGTTAAGGAAAGACGCCAAGGTATATGCTCAAAAATGCGACAAATGTCAAAAATTCGCAAACATCCCGAGACTACCTTCGGCACCCCAAACCCCCGTAGTAGTAGCGTGGCCATTCGACATGTGGGCACTCGATCTAATTGGCTCATTCCCTCTAGCCAAAGGCAAGAACAAATTTGTAATAGTGGCAGTAGACTACTTTACAAAATGGATCGAAGCAAGGCCCCTAGCGAGCATCACCGAACAAAGGGCCATCGACTTCGTTCGAGACAACATCTGGTGCAGATATGGAATACCAAGGGCAATCGTGTCGGACCATGGAACACAATTCTCCAGCAGATTCACGACAAGTTGCGAGGAAAGAGGGGTCCGCCATTGGATGTCCTCGGTAGCACACCCGCAAGGAAATGGCCAAGCCGAGGCGGGAAACAAGCAAATCCTTTATGCCTTGAAAAGAAGGCTAAACGAGAAGAAATGCGCTTGGCTCGACGAGCTTCCCGCCATTTTATGGGCTATTAGAACATTCCGCCAAGGTTCAACAGAAGAAACACCGTTTTCCTTGACCTATGAGACCGAGGCCATGGCCCTACCTACGGCAAGGGTCATCCACTTTAATGAAGAAACAAACACTAAGTCAAGGAAGCTGGACCTTGATTACCTTGAGGAAAGGAGGTTGGAAGCTAGGATAAAAACCATCAACTACAAAAAGCTCGCCAAGGTTCATCATGACAAACGAATGAATCCTCGCACATTTTCAGTCGGCGACCTAGTACTAAAGAAAATCGAGGTCACCGGAAACAAGCCAGGAAGAAACAAGCTCTCTCCCAACTGGGAAGGACCATTCCAGGTCACAGACATCATCCGGGCTGGAACCTACAGGCTCGCAAAACCAGACGGAACCCCACTAAAAAACTCTTGGCATTCAGACCACTTGAAAATGTACTACCAGTAATCTACTTATTTTCGTTTTAAAGAAAAATCTTGGTAAAAAATGTCTTCTACACACTACACTTAAAACACTCCAGGCTCTAATGCCTTCAAAATCTCCTCACCTAACCGAGGAGAGGCCAGACTCTAATGCCTTCAAAACCTCCTCGCCTAGCCGAGGAGAGGCCAGACTCTAATGCCTTCAAAACCTCCCCACTTAGCCGAGAAGAGGCCAGGCTCTAATGCCTTCAAAACCTCCTTGCCTAGCTGAGGAGAGGCCAGACTCTAATGCCTTCAAAATCTCATTGCCTAGCCGAGGAGAGGCCAGACTATAATGCCTCCAAGACGTCCTCGCTTAGCCGAGGAGAGGCCATACTCTAATGCATAAAAAGGAAACACTGAGATACTAACATAAGCGAGAATCACACTAAGGAAAGACAACATTAAAACCAGATTTTAAAAAATCAGTTACAAAAACATAACATTGCATCTTTTCCAAATTAAACCTTACCCTACTCCCTCCTCTCTTCCTCTTCACGAGCCACCACCTGCTCAGATTCCCACTGCCGCTGGGACAACTCATCTCGGCTGGTCTTCTGACCTTCAAGCTCCTCCATAAGCCGATCCTCGACATACCTGGTCTGAAAAAAAGAAGCAACCTTCGGCGCCGCGTGGTGGCGATAACTCTCCTTAAACCAAATTTTCTCATGGGCCAGTCGAGCGAACAGATTCCCCGCCTCAGCAGGTGCGGGCAGCCATTCAGGAGCCTGGGCCGAAATATCAGAAGCCTTGATCTCGCAGAGCTCACTGTCATCAAAAGGGGACAAGGGAGGAAACTCCTCAGCATTCCTGGCCATACGAGGCAAGACCAGCCAACTTCACCACCTCCGACAGAGGCACACCAACCGCAACCGCAGCCCTGAAAGTCTGGATCCGGCTCGTTTCCATATAATTAAGAGCCTCCTCCTCATATGCCTTCGAACCCAGAAACCTTTCCAAAACCTCCTCACTATCAGGCTTCGCGGTCAGTTCAGCTCGCAAACGAGCATTATCGTCAGATAGGCCCTCAAGCTTAGCCTCGAGATCAGCCACGACCCCGTTCAGACGATCCCCTTCATCGGCCTTTCCCGTTAACACCTTCTCCCTTGCCAGTCAGGCCATCTTTTCAGTGCCAAGTTTTGAGAGCTAGTCCTTCTTGATCGACAGCTCGCCTTCAATGGACGGCATTTTTCGACCGAAGATGAAAGCTCCCCCTTTACGCTCGCTAAATCCCGTTCCAGGCCCGACACGGACTCGGCTGCTTGACCCAATTTGGCGTCATAGGCGGCGACACAGATACTGAGCTGAAAGAGCAAAACAAGAGGATCAAAAGGAAAACACTCAAAGGTCAAACTAACCAACAACCAATAGTTAGATAGGGGTCTCTTACCTCGCTAATCCCCAAAGTGCTGAGATCGTTCAGTTGGAACGTCTTAAGCGGAACAAGCGTCTCCACGAACTCGGTAGGAACGGTCTGTCCCATCAGTCTCCGACCGTAGCCGACAAAGGAGGAAGGGAATGAATTGGCCGACTTGCAGAGATGGCCGAGGATATAGTCGTTATCACTAGCCTCCGCGGAAGGAATGTCGTCAGGGGTCGAGGCCATAGTTATCTCGGCGGAAGTTGAAGAAGGGGCGGTCTGGCCTCGAGACGGGCTGAGCTTTTGTCTTTTCGGCCTTGGAGCCTCAAGAATGGGTTGTTTGCTCTTCGCCTTGGGGGCCACCGGAGGAGGCACGGTTGTCGTCTTGGAAGGATCCTCCAGCACGTCGACCAATGGCAAGGACTCAAGATCGCCGTGAGCCAGAGCTTGCTCACGTGAGGCCTTCAACTCAGCCTCCCTCCTCTCCGCCTCAGCTTTCTTTTGGGCCAGGATAGCATCGCGAGTCCAACATATATCTACAAATCAAAAAGCTCGCATCAGAAACCAAAAGACAGACAACAAGATAACGAAGGACAATAAATAAAGCCGAAATAACAAGTGTTAACGGCATCGAGCAGCCAGGCCCATCTATACCCTGACACTCCGGACATTCGGAGCCAAACACCCATCCTCGATGCAGGGCCCAACCATCTCGGCTCACGTACTCAAAATCCGAGTAAGCCCTCTCTACCCCCTCGACGCTGGCAGCAGAGACACTAAACTTGAACAACAGGCCTTCGTCCCCAACTATGGTCTTCCAGTTGTAGGAGCGAACCTGCTCCCCTTCGGCGTTGAACAAAGGGGCCTCGATAGCACTTTTCACAACCTCATCGGCAACACTTAGGCTTTTAGTCTTTAGAAGGCCATGAGGTTTCCCCTCGAGAACCTCGAAATTCCACCATCGGCTCGACTCCACCAGAATGACCTTCTCCGACCACCGGTGATCCTTATTACCAAAACTAGCCAACAAGGGAAACCCTTGTGCATGCCTTAGAGCGGTCATCTGATTCATCGAAATGCTATCCTTGTAGTAGTAGCAGAAGGGTGAGAGGGTGGGCTCGAACCCCTTCAATCGAGTACAGATTATAAAGCTGACCAATGCATGGGTCAGGTTGGGAGTCAGATCCAAGGGGACGGACCTCGTCTGGGTCAGAAAATCGCAAATGAAGGGATCGAGGGGAAGACGCCAACCCTGACGACTCGAAAAGGCTAGAATAAAAGCCCACATAGCTGTGAAGACTACGCATCTCGGGAAGACCCAAGCCAGAATCGGGGACCGAACCCTGAAAGAAATCTGAACCGTAGACCCGAGACCATTCCTCTACGTCATATGAGTTTATCTTGTTCTCGAAAGGCCTCAAGACACGAGGAACCCTCTCGCCATCATTACCAGCTCGCCCAGATACAGAAGCCTCGAGCCCACTCGCCATTCTTCCAAGCTACCGACGATGCAGAGTCCTCTCAATCTGATGAAAATGCAGAACTCTTTCCCTGGTGAAAAATTGAGTGATCAAACTTAGCGCAATACAGTCTCTGCTCTCGAACACCCTCATAGGGGTACTAGAAGGATAATCTGGAGCAGAAAAAACTTCATCACCAAACTTCCAATGCACGCTAACCTTCACTCCAAAGCTCGCGAGGAAGAACCTCGCTTGCCTAGGAGTAACTGCTACCCACCTACCCTGGCACTGCCTATACATGGGGCCCCCACAAAGAGACTTACCAAAAACTAACTCTAGAAACGGGCCCTCGTCATCAGAATCCACAGAGGAGATCGATCACGAAGAAGAAGTACCCGAGCTCAGAGGGCCTACTGTTTTTTCTACATGAATAGTGTTGTCTACCACTCTCTCCTCGGCAAAACACACACTCACCTCAACACATCTCCAGGCTGGGCCACGAGGAATAGACTCGGCCTCGTCATCACTTAATTGATCCTTCCTAAAATCGACTTGAATAGGAACCTCGGCGATAGGGATAGCCTTAGCTTGAAGAGGAACCTCGGCACAAGGGCAATTCACATTACGAGGGGGGACCTCGGCATGAGGAGACGCACCAGAGACACCCTCGGCCAAGGGGGAAACCATAACTACATTACTAGGAAGGGGAACAAGAGGACTCCTAACCAACAGGGGTATACGGATGACCCTATTCCAGTAGTCTATCAGCTCCATGGAGAAGCTACTCGGACGAGGAGGACGAAAAAATAGGAAAAGGAAATCTACGAGACATAGTTCAAAAAAGAAAGAAAGAAATACCGTACCGAGGAACAAAGCTTGAAAGGACGCCGGAGAAATCAACTAACAACGATGACACGCCTGAAAAACCAGAAAGAAGACGAAAAATTAAAAAAACGGGAGAAAAACCTCTCGGACAAAAACAAGTGCTCCAAAAAAAAAAAATGGGTGATAAAAGAGCCACCAGAAAGACAGGAGAAAATAAAGGAGAACTAACCTACAGTACAAACAACAGGAGGCACGGGAAGGATTGTCGGAAAGATCGCGGAAATCGCCTGGAGAAGCAAAGGAAGCATTGGAGAAACAGTAAGACGGTGAAAGTGAAAAGTAAAAAGAGGAAAAAGTTCTTATATCCCCTCTGAAACGAGGTCGCAAAACGCCGGAGCATCCTTATCCATCGGGTCAACCCGTGTGTTTTTCTTTAAAAACACCTGAAACGACATCGTATTCCATAGATATTTTTGGCTCTGGGAAAAAGAGCGGCAATAAAGCTTTTTTGAAATCCCAAAAGCCGCCCATATAAAATTTGAAAAGCCGACAAAGCCCACATTAAATGTCGTGTCAGACATTGAAAAGATTGAACCGTCGTGATTGGACGGTTACCCAAAACGTCATGTTGTCTTCTATTCTCCTCCGCCTAAGCCACCGAGATCAAACTCGACATGGTTACTTCATCACCAGGAGTTCGAGGAAAATTACTTCTCGGCCTTATGTCAGTAGACACGACCAAAAAGTAGGGGGCACTAAAAGGATGAAACTTTGGAAATCAACCTCGGCATGGTCACACGATCCACACGTGATAAAAGCCGTTGGCAGGTTCGGCGAGGCAGCCGAGCCAATGCGAGCTCGCCGAAAAACACCTCATAGAACAACTGAGTTGAGGTAAGGAGCGAACAAGATCCATGGCCCTCAACCCCCTTGGCCTCGGCAGCAGAAATCCACTGCACTCAGACCACTCAGCCTCGGCAACAGTCAATGATCACCAGGTTTGACAGGAAGCTTCCCAAGGCCGGTGAAACCGCCACACACAATTACCAACTCTCAAACAGCGTCCAGCCCACTCATTCCTGATAAAGTCTGCAGTACATTTAATACTCGCCGTAACCTGCTCCTCTATCAAAAGCCGCCACCTCACAAAACAAATCAGGTATAAATAAGAGACATTCCTCACTAGTTGGAAGATAAGTCATTTTTCAGATATCCTAATTCACTTATCAAACTCTCTTATCGGAACAACCCATATTATCGCTCATTTTTTATACACTCCATCGGAAACTTTACTCTCACGCCGGAGGATTCTAGTCAGGCCACTCCCGACTCCTTAACGGCGTTTTATTTGTCTTGTGCAGGTCACAACGTTGGGACGAGCAGACCGAACCACCTTTGCTTCTTACATGGACAAAACGACAAGATCACCACAGATTTTGCATGATCAGAGGGATAACAGGAAGAAGAATGCTGAAGGTAGGGGAAAAAAGGGTCAACGAGGGAGGATCGTATCACTACGAGTAGTATTGTAAACAAGTTAGTTTTAATTGGTTTGGATCAAAATCTTGAATTGAGTTGTCCCTTATAATTTAATGGGTGTAAAAATTAATAATTTTTAACAAGTTCAATTTTTAACTCCGTAAAGTTATAATTTTATTTAATTGCACTTTTTTAAAATATACTAAAATTATTACAACTATTGTTAGAAATAAAATTATAATCACCCCGTTTTTTTTAAAAAAAGTCAAAAATTTCTTTTTTTGCTTCCAAACAAAGTAATCAAATTTTCAATTTCTTCTTTAGAAATTAGTTTTACCATTTTACTTTTGATATAATTTTCATTTTAATAATGAATTTCACTCTCACATGTGCAATTTTTAAAAATATATATTATTTTGATATTTATGATATAGTAAAATATATATATATTAATTTGAATTGTTTCTAGGAGATAAAGATTACCTTTTTTTAAGATTAATATATTTTTTAATTCCTGAACTACCACGAAATATATACTTGATCCTACTATTTATTTTGTTATGCTAGTGCTTAGACTCAATTTTTGCGGTGAGATTCCCATTAAGGATTAGCATGAGTTTTGCCATGAAAAATTTAATGAAATCTTAAATTTGAGCGATGATGATGGGACGCATATGGGACAAACACGATCGTTTGGAAATCTTTTCGCTTAAACTTCTTTTTTAGTGGCGGTGGCAACAGTAGTTACAGCACCTCCGACAGCTTTTTGGGGGAAAAATGGAGCACAACTTGGTCGCCGCTGGCTCACGCCGAATTCCTCGTGTAATTCGCGCTAAAAATGTCTCGAGAATCCTATTCATGGCTCCCCAAAAGAAAGTAATTCTTCTGGCTTTCAGTTCACTTCAATTCAATTCAATTCAAACCCAAATTTGATGCAAGAGTGATAGGTCATTTCATTCTGTACTATCTTAAGCTATGTTTGGACGCTCAATTCCAAAGTTCTCAATTAAAATTAAAAGAACAATTTGATTCTTCCAATTCTAATTATAAAGCTTAAAAACGGGGAAATTCAATTACATACGTGAATAAATGTAGGTGAACAAATACGATGGCGCGTGGAAAAAGCAGTGGTTTGGGGCGGGATTATTCGCCGAAGGAAGCGAAGAGGTGGAAGTAGACGTCTTCAAAAAGCTGGAAAAGCGGAAGGTGCTGAGCAACGTGGAGAAGGCGAGGCTGCTATCAAAGGCGGAGGAATTAGGGGTTACTCTCTCTTCGATTGAGAAATTGGGGGGTTTTCTCCAAGGCGGAGGAGCTTGGACTGCTCAGCCTCCTCGAGAAGGTTGCTAGATCGTCTCCGGCGGCTTTGGCCTCGCGGAGGTGGAAGTAGACGTCTTCAAATGATCGTGTTTGCCTGGTATACGTAAGTTTGTCTTCTCATGATCGCTCAGTAAACGCTATGGCAAATTTAATATTTCATTAAATTTTTACGGTAAAACTCATGATAATCCAGTAGATGGAATCTCAACTCAAAAATTGAGTTGGAGGATCGTAACAAAATAAATAATGTGATCAAATACATATTTCGTGATAGTTCAGAAACTAAAAAATATGTTAATCCTTTTTTTTAAGACAAATCAAAATTAAAGAGTGAATTTTTTTTTACGTATTTAATTCAGAAAAAAAGTGAGTAATAGAAAATATTTTGAGGTATATAGGAAAACAAATAATTGATTAAAATGTAGAAAAAGAAAATGTATATCACTACGGACTAAAGAGCTCATTAAGACTTAAAAGCCCGAGGACAGAAATCGAAAAAAAAAAAAAAAAAAAAGAAGAGAAAGAGAGACAGCCGAATTAGGGGAAGGGGCGAGAATGAGTGACGTGTGTGGACTTGGGAGGGGAGATGAGGATATATTTATTAATAATCTTTTCAGACTTATCAAACTTAAAATTAATCTAATTCTTAAAAAATATTTTTTTATGATCTCTTTTGTGATGAATTATCCATATTATCCTTTTAACTTTCAAAACTAATATAATGTGTTTAAGGTTAATTAACTCGATCTTTGGATTGATAACAGTTGATCAATGGTCATTAAGGTCGAGTTAATCGACCTTAAAATCCGAAAGATATTTTTATTTGTTCAATTTATTCCCTTTTTTTGGTTGGTTAGAAGTCATGAAAGAATATTACATGGGTTAAATGGTTGTACTTGATAAATTCCTGAGGGGAGGATGAGAACCTAGTGGGCGCCTATTTAAACCAATATATATCCATCATAATTAATGATTTTAAATAAATATGTTCATTTATACCTATTAAAATATTCAAATGTACCGATATCCATTATTTAGTGAACGGTGTGAATAAAATACAAGTAAGGGCAGCAATTGCCGCCTCTAGTTAACCTAAGAGGCTAATACATTTTGGTTATGGTGGGATCCTCTTAACTTGGGAATTGATAGGAAAGAGATTGGTAATGAACAATGGGCATGACTCACTCATCCTTTTCCTTGCCAACTAAAGTGAATTTTAATTATTATTATTTGGTAGGGTTTATTACTTTATATTTGAATGAAATTTGATTAGCTTATTTGGCTCATAAGTCATGATATTTCTCTCTCCATTACTAGTAAATTAATTAACGCCTCTTAAAAGTTTTTTTAGTTACTTATGCGGTTGAGACTAACACATGGTCAAATTTTCAAATTTATTTAATTCATATACTAAATAAAAAATACTCCCTTCGTTTCGAATTTTTATTTAAAATTTTTAATTATTAAGGGATATATTAATGTTATTAAAGTTAGTTATAATTATAAAAATAGTTAAACATAAAAAATATAGTTACAACACAAGTAAATGATAAAGATGAAATATTATATAAATTATAAACACAATTTTTAAAAATAGATTTTTAAAATAAAACATTCTAAAATAATAAAGTAGATTCTTCGCGGATGAGAAATGTACGAGTGACTATATATGGGTGTGGAGGTCGTGAGGGGGAGGTAGGGGAAATGGTGAATGAGTAACAACTAACAACAAAAATGATGAGAAAAATGTGTATTGTAAGGGAAAGTGGGTGCAAAAGGTATTTGTAAAATGGATGACAGTCGAAAAACAATTTGGTGAGTTGATACCACTGAAACATCATATCACATCCTTCCCAACATCAACTTTTTCTCTCAATTTTATTCTTTCTTAGATCGCCTCTCACCCTTTTCTTTCTTTTTTGGTCGCCTTTATTAATATTCTTCCCCCTTCTTTAGTTCTTTCTTTTTTTCTCTTTTTTTGTTCTTGTGTTGTGTTGGTTAACCTCTTTGTGGTGTCTGCACAAACTTAAAAGAGTTTAAAAAGAGAAAAAAAATCTTTGACTCTTTCTCAAAGTCTTACTGTCTTTTCTTTCTTTCTTTCTTCAATCTTTTCTAGCTAATTCTTACTCCAAAGTCATATGTGTCACTTTCTATTTCTTTGTTTTTCTCCAACCTGAAAACGCCATACCGTAATGAGTTTGCTACCACATAACACATTGACATGCCATCCCATTTTCCCGCCAAACTAAGTGGGAAAGAAAAAGTGAATGCTAGCTATAAAGCCACAAATTAAATGTAACTCTCCTGAACATGAATATTGAAGGTTTAGGGGATGTTTGGCTGATTTCTTTCTTACATCTACCTATTTTTTTTATTTCATCCTCGTTTGCTTTAATATGTAACTAATTATTTTAAAATTAAAATACCATGCACAAGTTGTTTGAGTAACTTCTTAAAAACTAAACAACTTTTTGCTTTTCAAAAGTATACACAATAAGTATTTGTGTTTGTGTGAATAAATAAAGAAATAATGTGCATTTCGATATGAAAATAATAAATTACAAGTCCCCCCCCCCCCAAAAAAAAAAATGCTCCCGGAGAATTTCAGAAGACGAAGACGAAAAATAAAGTAAGATCATCATTTCGTTGTCACCTCTCCTTAACCGTTGCATTTTTCCAGGAGAATTTCAGTTGACCCATTTCCTAATTTTATCCCAACAACGAAAAATACTTATTTTTTATGAAACAAACAAATTCTTGTCGATAAAAGATTCCATCCCCTAATTACAATCATTATTCACGTTCATACGTGGAAAACTCCCCGAAGAAGAGATTATTTAGCCTTGATAATATGTTTGGTTGAAAGTTGAAACACTAGAAATCTGGAATAATTGAAAGTAAGAGCGACACGAGTTTATCCATGGATAATAAACTAACTTATTATTCATAATGCATATTTTGTCATCCCTAAGTACACAATTCTCATTTTTTGTTGCTCAGAAGTTAATAAACATTTAAGGGCACACATCTCACAAACTAATAATTTTTTGGTAAAAATTGTGTAAGACAGTTTTACAGATCTAAATTCGTAATACGAAACCCAAACTATGATAAAAAGAAGGCTGATGAAGCGGATGACCCATCAACAAAAACCATGGGTACCCAGTAAGAAAACAGGTCCACATGTGAGAGAAAATAAGTTTAAGACAAATGGGGCTAAAACCAGTGGATCGACCCGGGTCCGCCAACAAAACATACGGGTCACACAAGGAAGGCGTGTCTCGTGTCAACTCGCTAAGGCTAACAACACATTAATGAGATCTTTCTCATTTTTCTTTGGTGTCCCTGCATTTCTAACGCTTGTTGCTGAAATTTTTCTTCTTCCCAAGTCTTGCAATTTCATCATTTGTTAGCTCCATTAGTCTTATTTACCTTAGAATACTTGACGGACCCTAACGAGTTTTGATAAAACGCTAAATAATTCATTTTAAAGGCAAAAGTAGCACCTTTTAAGGTAAAAGTGACTCTTTTTATGTAAAAGAAGAAGAAGATAATTTTTCTTAAAATTGCAAAATAATACTTTTAGGACCAAAAATGATACTCTTATATCTTAATACTAAAAAGTGATACATTTAATGTTAAAAAAATGGTACTGTAAAACTAATATCGGCGATTTTCATTTATAAGACAAAGTGACACTTTTAAGACCAAAAGTGATATATTTAATACTAAAATATGACTCTTTCAATGCTATAAAGTGATACTTTCACCGTTTCACTCCAAAAAAATACTGATTTTCATTTATAATGAAAAATAACACTCTTCAAAGCAAAAGTAGTACATTTAAGACCAAAATTAACATATTTAAGGTCAAA
Organism: Codonopsis lanceolata; assembly: GCA_013146195.2. NCBI lineage: Eukaryota > Viridiplantae > Streptophyta > Magnoliopsida > Asterales > Campanulaceae > Codonopsis > Codonopsis lanceolata. The sequence continues at coordinate 122,497,901 of CM028381.1, read as the reverse complement.
AAGTAACATTTTTAAATGAAAATAAGTGATAATTGTCATTAAAAACACAAAGTGACACTTCTAGGGTCATAAGCTGCAAAGTGATACTTTTAATACTAAAAAGTCACACTCTTTAGTTATACACGTGAGGGATGATGGTGTAATTTCTAAAATCGAGGGGTTGCACTGAGATTTTTAAATCTTGACCCATTCAGCATGGATATGTTTGTCTTACAGATTAAGATTCATAGAACCGTATTTCAGGAGACCTACTCTTAGTTTTAAGATGATATTAGTATAATGGACTTTAAATGTATCTTGTCGATATCTTTTGCCCGTAATAAAAAGAAGAAGAAGATAATTGCAGACCGGTCTGCTTTCTCAAATATTTAATCACTTTAGTACCTTTTCCTTTTTTTCAATTACATTAGTTCAATTTCATAAATTTGTTCCAACAATGCCCATATTTTTCACGTTATATGATCTGCTCTATATCATGATGGAAGGGAGTGGAAGACAAAGTGGATAAGAATTACATTGGTCTACCTCTTTCTCCTTGAAATTTGCACACCTTGAAACTTGATCTATCTTCTTCGGTCAAATAACAAATGAGTTCATTTGCCACTTTAGCTTAGAGATGTTAAATTGGGTTGGGCCTAACCCTATAGGGTTGTGACCTTATAGGGTCGCGGGTTAAATGGGTCATTTAAACGGACAACTCAAATCACAACCTTAACCCTAACCTTACAGGATGCGGTTTAACAGGGTTAGCCCTATTAACACATGATGCCTTATTTAAATTAAAAAAATCGAAATTAAGTAACAAACATATTTACGGACAAGTGACAACGATTAACAATACAAATTAAAAACATGAAATCGAGTTTTCTTTTGAGAAAGTATCTTCTTCAACATCATTATCCTCTTCAACTACAATAATAAAATAATACTCCCTCCGTCCCTAAATTATCGTCCTCCTTTCTTTTTTCGTCCGTCCCAAAATAATTGTCCACTTTGAAACTTACCTTTTTAGAATATCACTTTTACCACTTTACCCTTACTTTTTCACCCTACTTTAATTATGAGCCACATACACATGGGCTTTAAAGGAAACTAAACATTAAACCAATATTAATAATCCAGTCAAATAGGTTTTCTTAAACGGTGCACCGAGTCAACCATGACAATAAATTAGGGACGGAGGGAGTATAAAATAAATGTTGGTAAGAAGTTAATACAATCAAATATTTTAATCAAATAGCAAAATATAATACTAAGGTCAACCCGTTTAGCACGAAATTTAAACGGGTTGCATTTTCCCTACCCTAACCCTTTCCGATTCCCAATTAGCAGGGTCAACCATGCGGTTCTCGACCCTTTTAACATATCTAATTATGTATCCAAAAATCTCATTTTGACCAATTTTGGAAACTTTTATGTCTTAGAACTGTACTTACGACCATGTTTGAGTTTGACTTTGATCAAATACACATACATCATCACAAAGCTAACAGGGGATAGATATTGGTTTACCAAATGAAATGATAATATATATTACGCATTTGAATTTAAAACAAACAAGTTAGGATGGTTGAATGGTGTAAGGAGTCATCTGTAAGTTTTTATCCTATTGAGAGGTTATAGGTTTGAATCTCAATGTCAACATTTTTCATTTTAGCTAAAAGCTTCCAGCCCACGGGCCAACCCTAGAACCTGCCAACCCCACCCAGTTTGCCCCGTGACCCTATAGGGTCAACCCGTTTATTAAACGGGTTGGATTTTCCTAACCCTAACCCTTTAATGTTTCCGGTTAATAGGGTCGACCCTACGGTTTCCGACCTTTTTAACATCTCTACTTTAGCTTCTTCTATCCCCATCCTTATTCAAAGCGATCTATTTTTTTTTTACGGAAATGGTGAGAAAATAAGATTTCGGGTTGAAATTCTTTTTTTCAACACTCTTGCTTGTTGAAAGAGATCTCCCACTTTTATATATTCTTTAGCTCCAATGGGCCGCCTTACCTACTATGGATTTCCGGTTGGAAGTGTAGCTCCAGTAGAATACCCTCTCTTGACTACTCTCTCCCTAAAAGGATAAAAATTGTTCGATGCATGAACAAGCCCTATGGGAAATAATTTGAAACAAGGGTAAGAAATAGGAAACATAAAGCTCACTTGTCTATATGGAAGACGCGAATAGAGCGTTGGCTCGTAAAGTAAGTTTTTTCTTATAAATTCATGATGCCTCATATATCAAACCCAGAATGATCCTCCTCTTCTTTCTTCGGCTTAGGTTGCAATGCTCACTGTTTACATTGTGATGCCAAAATTTGGGGGGCTTTGTCCCCACGTCTTTTGTTCATTAAGGGCATCTTCGTTATTTCTCTCCAAAAGTGTACTTTATAGGTTTTGAAAAAATATCATGAACTTTTTTTATTATAATTTTATCACAGAACCAGCTCGAATTTCACCTTAAAAAAAGATTGATAATCGGGCCGACCCCTTGTGGAGAAAATAGAAACGCAAAAGTCCACTATATTTCTTTTAAATCGCTAAAATATACGTTTTGAGGAAAAAATGACGAAAATACCCTGAATGAAGGAAAGACATGCGGAAAAAGCTTCAGGCCAAATTTGGGCCTCGCAATGAAAAACATTGGGCATTGCTCAAAATTTTGGGCGTCAAAATGCAAAAGTCACTGCCCAAATTTGGGCATCGCTCAAAACATTCAGCATCGTTCATTTTGGGTCGTGTACTGTGATTACTACATTCCTACAATTTTAATTCATATTATCACATTTTGCAACTCGACACCCAAATCATACCAAACTGGGTGTAATGGAAGAAAAAGTCTCACTGCTGATGTATGACACTTCACTTTTCCTCAATCAAAGTTTAGCTATTAGGCAAAATACCTTTTTTTCTTTCCATCTTTCAATCAAAATCAGATAAGAGAAGAGCCAAATTACTTTTTACCCCCCAAAGTTTCCACCAAATTCCAGATTGCCACCTAAACTAAGGTTTGTCCAATTTTAGCACTCAAGATTACCATTTGTCCCAGTTTGCCCCCTCCCATCTGTTGCCGTTTGCATCAAGACATTAAATCGCACGTGGAAGACAACGTGCGGGTTATTTTCGTCTTTTTCCACTTGGCTTGATAGCAATGCACATCTGAGAAAATCTCTGTTGATTTTGTGAGCGGCAATTTCACAACGAATGGCAGCGCGACAATTTCACAAAGTCAGCAGCTAAACCCAATTTCACAAAATCAACAGTTAAACCCAATTTCACAAAATTGTTTGAATAGAAAGTATAAAAACCGAGAATGGGAAGAAGTATCAAACTTTTTTCAAGAAAATCCAACATTAATTCCCCCGACCAAACTCGAAAAATCACATTGTAATACCCAAGAAAGAAACCATTAACGGGCAAGGACGTTGGTCGTGGTCAATGGCTGACTCCAATGTGCTTGTCGGACCACAAAATTAACATATCACAGGCACCAAAATCGCGAACTTTGATGAGCTTGCCAGACTCCGACCAGGTTATGAAGTTTTTGGGGTGGAAAGGGAGCGACAGTGTGTTGGTGGTGGAGAAGAACTCACCCCTTCACCATCCATCATCGCGCAGTCACTACCCAACCAAGCAACCGGGAAGATCCCTTGGAGGTTGGAGCTTCCTTCAATGGCGGCTGAGATGTAGGGTTTTTTGCAAACAAAAAACACTAACATGAAAACTTGGCGGCTCACTTCTTCTTCAATCGCTCCCCTCCTGCTTCGTTCACTCACTTCTCAAAGATCCCTTTGCTCAGCCACAACCTGTTCCACTCCGAATTCCTTACTTCCAAACTCACCCTTGAACCCAGAATCACCGTCCCCCTCTGCATATCCACTTTTTGGTACAAATCTCGCTCTTCCCAAGACACACATGGTCGTGTATTTAGGTGCGATTCAAATGGGAGAGAGAGATAGAGATAACAGAGAGTGACAACGTGTGAGAGAGAGAATTAAAGAAAAAATAAAACAAAACATTGAAAGTACTAAACTAGCCATATCTGAAAGTTTGAAAGTATCAAAATAACCCTCACGTGACATGCACATGCCTTTTTCCGTTACTATTTCTAACGCCTCTCACGGAAATGGGGCAAACTGGGACAAATGGTAACTTGAGTGCTAAAATGGGACAAACCTTAGTTTAGGTGGCAAACTGAGATTTGGTGAAAATTTTGGGAGGTAAAAAGTAATTTGGCCTAGGAGAAGCAATTGTTTCAAAGTAAAAGCATTTGCATTTTCGTTTGGAGGTAACGACGCCCACATCAGAGGCAACAACGCTCAAATCATAGGCAATGACGCCCACATCGTAGTCTTCGTCCATCTCCTCCACCACCATCGAACAAAATTGTTCATGTATTGCAGTAAGAAATGGAGCTGGAGATTGTTATTATCATACCCAGAGATGTCAACCTTTTATTTTATTTTTCAAGAATCTTGTTGTTGCTTCCCAAATTGATCTCGACCTTGATTCCCCCCTCTGTCTCATACAATTTCACACACACACACACACACACATGGAATGACAATTAGTGCGTTTTTTTTGTGGGGCTCTAAAATATTCCATCTCAAAAGCAATTGTTTGATTGTCACATTTGTTCCTATAATAAAGAAACAAAGAAAACATAAGGGAAGGAGGAAGGAATGGATGAGGAAGGAATAAATTGGATTGATATCCCATTTTTTATCTCATTGAAAACGATGATAAGTATTTTAGAAATAATTTTATTAAAATAAAATTTAATATTTAAATAAACAAATAAGAAAATAAAACAGTTACTCCCTCCGTCCCTAAATAATCGTCCTGCTTGACCCGACGCACAGTTTAAGAAAAAGTAATTGACTTGATTATTTATATTGGCTTAATGTGTAGTTTCCTTTAATGTCCATGTATATGTGGCTCATAATTAAAGTAGAGTGAAAAAGTAAGAGTAAAGTGGTAAAAGTGATGTTCTAAAAAGGTAAGTTTCAAAGTGGACAATTATTTTGGGACGGACGAAAAAGGAAAGGAGGACGATAATTTAGGGACGGAGGGAGTATAATTTCACAAAATGAACGAACTCGCACCTATTACTAAAAAAAAATCATTCAATTAGCTCCGTATTTGGTAGCATGCATCTGTCAACAATAAAAGCTGTTAACATCATAACATGCAGGGATAGTTTTTGTTATTGATGGGATGGATAGTCTTTGACATGCTTTTCTAACTATTGTCATTGCTTGAAGGTAAGCCCCAAGCACATCTCTGTACTTTTCTCTCCTTAAAGACAAAGTCCGTTCATTTTTTACTTTTCCTTTCTCATTTTCAATCCATTCACATTCTCGTTAACCCAATTATTTACTACTCCCTCCATTTTCAAATTTAATTTTATTTATTTTGAGGCCTAAAAAATAGAGTAATTTATGTATTTATTCTTTTTTTCTTAAGACTATTTGTGTGGGAGATAGAAAATGATATAGATTTCATCAATTCGATGCCACTAAAAATAAGCTTGTGAAAGTGAGGCAGTGAAACCTACTTCATTCTTATCGCCATCAAATCAAAATTCACAAACTCGCAAAGAGCATCACTAATATTAATATGAATATGAAAGTAATTAGATATCACCTATGATTTATATATTTTTTTAAAGAAAAAATCCCTCAGATGTAGTTGTCGTAGATATGACGTGTTATCCAATTTTTTTGACATTGTTGATAATAATATCAATTTTTTACATTGTTGATAACAATATCAATTTTTTACATGTGTGAATATATCATAATCAACATTTTTTTTAAAAAAAAACTTTTTGTATTGATTGTTCACTTTCTTTTATTTTTTATTTATCAAATTTCATTCTAAGGGTGAGATACGTGTCACATGAGTTCAAATTCGTATTTACATTAATGATGCTCTAATTACACATCAACAACCTTACTGACCAATAATCAAGATTATTGATTTTGTATATTTTGAATATATGTTGTTAGAATGACGTAGTATCGTATCAACATGATACCCGATAACTACTCGAAACTTGAAGTTATTAAAGAAAAATATACTCAAGTTTCGGAGTAGATATTGGGTAGGATCAAATTTGATTTGATCGGTTGAAGATGATGTTAGAAGTGATCATCCGGTCTATAAATTATTACATATGATTAAGTTCTTGTTGCTAAAGTTGTTACATTCACAATAAATTAATTTGCGTTTCCAAATCTATAACAACTCTTTCAACATATTATCGCAATTAGTACAAGCTTGTTTTTAGTGCCAGTTGCTTATCTTTTGAAGTGCTCCGTAATTCACTAATCATTCATATCACTAGTTAGAGTCGTGATAACGGTGGATCAATCATCAAATCAAATCAAATCTTGGTTTTTAATGATATATCTAAATAAAATCTAATATAAATTTGATTTGATTTGATTTTTATCAATACTAGTACTCTTGTCCGTGTCGATGGCACGGTGCCGATTTAGGAATTTATCAATAAATAACGGTGCCAGTATGAGCGTGATCAATGTATGAACCGAACATTATAAAAATAAATTAATAAATATATATTTCCTTTTACATATGAGCCAAAATATAAAATATCTTTTGATGTCACTTGGATGAATTTGACTATGTCCAAAATGGGTAACGTCTTCCTATTAAATTAGGTCTGGTAATTACAATCCAAAACCTCCTAACTCACCTAACCCAGTTTGAAAATTACCCGACTTAACCCGAGCCGTTACGTTTTTTGGCAAAATAAACTAACAGGTCGATTTGGGTCGGGTTAAAGTGTGTCGAACCCGTTATCCATTTCGACCCGTTATATTTTTGCGGGATAATTGCATAAAAAACCATGTACTATTTTAGGTTTTGCAAATTGAACCCTGACAATTGTTTATAGGCATATTGAACCCCAAACTATTATTTTCAGTTTAATTCAAACCCTCCGTCTATTTCATACGTTAACTTCTAACGGAAGGTGAGTAGGATGCCAACGTGGCATCCTACGTGGCCAATTCTATTTCTTATAAACCTTGTACAAATTTTGTAATTTCATAAAAAACCCTAAAATTTATTTTCACCAAATAAAGCCTTAAAATTTAAAATAAATAGTTATTTATATACCAATTTCATTTTTAAAAAATAAAGTTATTTTTTTTTAGAAAATAGGGCTCAAAATATGATGCAAGTTTCAATGAGTATTTAATATTTAACACACATCCGATCCTAAATAATCATCATGTTTGATTTCGTACACAAATTAAGAAAAACAAATTATCTCTATTATAATATTGGTATAATTTGTATAAAGTATTTATTTAATATGTAATATTTTAATAAAAATTAAAAATTAATATATTTGTTTTAAAATTTATTTGTAACATTTAATATTATGTTTAAAACTATAATTTTAAATTATAAATTTTCTTAAAGAAGTTAAAAACTAATTAAAGTAAATTATGCTAAAATATTTTAATAAAACTAAGAATTGCACACTATAAAAGATGAGTTTGATTAGTAATATCCAAGAGATATTTAAACAAATTATGATTTTGTTTTAAAAATGACTTGACATGAGAAATGCTTTGAGAGAAGGCTCTCCATCTTTTTGATTTCTCCAACATCCCTAATCATCATATCCGATCTCATTTGGGCCGTCCGGCGAAACCCAACTCCATCTCCATCTTTGACTTCTCCAACTTCATCTCTCTCCGCTATTCCTACACCATCATCGGTACATCAGCCGCACGCGTCCATCGCCGCTTCATCTCCATCCCAGGCCGACAAGTCTTCACTCTTTGTAACAGATCCAGCAAGGCAGTGCGTCGGCACCAACCTTCTCACTCTCTCCCTGCACATCCAGCCTTCTCATTCTTCCTATCCAGGTGCCTCTGTTCAACTAAGATCTGCCACCAACAGGCCTTTCAACTTCTCCAAGCCGCATCAATACCCTCCATCACCAACTCAGTCCAGCCGCCCATGTTCGAGTACGGGCATCTCCTTCCTGCCCCGATATCTTTTGTCCAGGTCTAATCGCTTCCATTGTCGCTTCTTCACGACTTCAGTCGGCTCCTACCTCAATCGCCTCCATCCCCAATCGTCATCTCCGATCTCCTCTGGGCCTTCCGGCGAAACCTAGCTCCATCTCCATCTTTAACTTCAAGCCCCATCTCTCCTCACCCAGATTCTGACAAACAGCGTCCAGGCTACGACTCTTCATTTTCATTGTTGCTTTTGATCCATTTCACTGTATAAGGGATTTTTAGGATTACAAGTCAACATATTTATAGTTGTCTCCACTGAATCCTGATTCCTTTGCTTTCTTTTTAGGATTAAATAATTAACAAAAACCCATATTTATATATCAACAAAAACCATGTGCATTGCATGTGCGTAATAAAGGGTAGTTTTGTCGTTTTAAAATTTTTTAGACGGTGATATTAAGGGTAACGCCTAGAGGGGTATCTCATAGCGAATCTTGAATGGAAGGACCACATCTAATAAAAAAAGGGGTAGGACTAAACAAAAAAAAAGTGTAAATGGAGGGACCAAATAATTATTTAATCCAAGACAATTTGAAACAATTCCGGGGGTATGTACAGATATAATTTACGCAAAAGATAATTTGTTTAAATAATGAAAAAACTCTCATCAAATCATCAATTCTGAATCGGCGTCATCTTAATCCTTTGTTCAAAATCGGCGTCATCTTCAACCGGAGTCATCTTCAATTCAACCTTTGTTCTAAATCGGGGGTGGAAAAGGATTCGTAAGGTGGGATTTGATGGGTTTAATTTCAATTAGAAAGGGCTTGGTTATGTTTTTGCCAATGAATTGGAGAGAGGTCCTTCAGTTTAAGAGCAGAAATAGCCTGCAGGAGCCGGGTGAAGCTTCGCCGGAGAGGAAGAAGGAGTTCGCCGAAGAAGAAGAGATGAAGGGGCGGCTGGTTTGAACAGATTTGTGGGAGGGAGATGGAGGGATTCCGACGGAGATGAAATCGGGATGGAGAGGGCTAGAATGGTGGTATGAACTGGCTAGAGAGAGAAAGATGGAGCAGAGATAGAAGGGGCGGCTGGGTTTGCTTATGTAGTAGAATTTTTGCGTATGCATTTTTAGAATAGTTTTTAATGTATAATTTAAAAATATCTAAAATATCAAATGGGTAACAAATTTTACTTTAATTAGTTTTTAACTTCTTTAAGAAAATTTATAATTTAAAATTATAGTTTTAAACATAATATTAAATGTTACAAGTAAATTTTAAAACAAATATATTAATTTTTAATTTTTATTAAAATATTACATATTAAATAAATACTTTATACAAATTATACCAATATTATAATAGAGATAATTTGTTTTTCTTAATTTGTGTACGAAATCAAACATGATGATTATTTAGGATCGGATGTGTATTAAATATTAAATACTCATTGAAACTTGCATCATATTTTGAGTCCTATTTTCTAAAAAAAAATAACTTTATTTTTTTTAAATGAATGTGGTATATAAATAACTATTTATTTTAAATTTTAAGGCTTTATTTGGTGAAAATAAATTTTAGGGTTTTTTATGAAATTACAAAATTTGTACAAGGTTTATAAGAAATAGAATTGGCCACGTAGGATGCCACGTTGGCATCCTACTCACCTTCCCATTAGAAGTTAACGTATGAAATAGACGGGGGGTTTGAATTGAACTGAAAATAATAGTCTGGGGTTCAATATGCCTATAAACAATTGTCAGGGTTCAATTTGCAAAACCTAAAATAGGCCAGGGTTTTTTATGCAATTATCCCTATTTTTGCTATATAAATATAAGTTTTTTGATGGAAAATTACGGATCGACCCGTTCTGACCTATTACCCATTTCAACCCATCCTGTTTCGACCCAACTCATATCCGACCAACTCACCCAATTGTCAACCCTATATTAAATGACTCGAGTAATGTTTGTTTTTGTTAAGTACAATAAGCTCAAATTATATGACGTACTTTTTGTACAACATATGTCTCTTTGGTGAATATTTGAATATTTCTTTCTGTTGTTGTGTACCACTGCATATCATCAAACTAAAAATAGTATACATATTGAAAATCTTTAAGACAAAATCTAGTAACTTATCAATGAATAATGACACTATTGAATAAATTCTAAAAACTAATGTAATAGAATAGTCTATAGAAAAAGTGTATTAGGCGAGCTAGTGAAAAGATTTTATTGATAAGGAAGAGAGAGAAAGATATAGGGAATACCATTTTTTTGACCATCGTACAAATTGGGAAAATCCAATTTAACCAACAACGTTTCATAACGACCAAATTAACCAACCAACTTTTAATTTGGTTGCAATGTCGTCCTCACCGTTTTATAACGACCAAATTAACCAACCAACTTCTGTCAATATCGGGCCAAGAAATTGTCATAGAAGGAAGATATTGACAGAAGTTAGTTGGTTAATTTAGTCTTTATAAAACAACGAGGACGATATTGCAACCAAATTAAAAGTTGGTTGATTAATTTGGTCGTTATGAAACGTCGTTGGTGAAATTGGATTTCCCTAATTTGTACGGTGGTAAAAAATGTGGTATTCCCAAAGATATAGAGATTGAGATAGAAAATGATTGAGGAGATAAAAAAATATGGATAAAAACGGTTGGGGAAGAGAGAGAAAGAGAAAGAGAAAGAGATGGAGAGAAACAGAATGAGGAGCGAATTTTGTGGAGATAAAAACCGGATAAAAACGGTTGAAATGAGATTAAATCTTGGCCAATTGTGTTTGGTATAAATCAATCCTGGTCGGTAATTAACTTTTCCCAACCATCTGAGATAAAATTAAATCCTGACCAGTGATTGTGTTTGGTAAAAACAAATCATGGCCGATAATTAGCTTTTCTTAACTGCCTGAGCTGTTTTATATAATAGATAGATATATTGTTTGTGTAAAAATAAAATAGAACTCGAGATTCCGACTATATTGCCCGACTCTAGCCCGTTGTGCATATCAACATAATGCATGTGCTGATATGCTTTCATCTTCTAACAAACAATTCTTTTTCCTTTTTTTTTTCTAACAAACAATTCATTTACACTATTGAAAATTTATCAATAAATGAAGCAGATACTGTGGAAATGAACTACTAAAAATATTATTTTCTTAAAAAAATTGACTTTCAAACAGGGCTTCTTTGCCTGGAACAGAGGGATTAATTAAAAATTTGTATATGAAATTGCGGCCGGACAAAACGGGTCGACAAAAATATACTATGGAAATGAACTACTAAAAATATTATTTTCTTTAAAAAATTGACTTTCAAACGGGTCTTCTTTGTCCGGAACAGAGGGATTAATTAAAAGTTTGTATACGAAATTGCGGCCGGACAAAATGGGTCGGACAAAAATTAAATTGCTTAAGTTAATTACGATAACAGTTAAAAAATTCAAATTACAAAACTTACGTTTTAAAAAAAAATTAATTTGTATATGAAATTACGGGTCGGAAAAAAATTTAATTGATTAAGTTAATTACGATAACAATTAAAAAGAAAAAAAATACAAATACAAAGTTTTGCAATCATAAAACTGTAAAACTATAAAAACGTAAAATATTAACTGTAAAAACCGTAAAATCTCAGTAAAATAGTAAATGTAAAATAATAATGTAGTCATTCGCACATGTAAGAGTTGAGGGAAATAAGGGCCGTTAACAGTTTAGATTAGATTAGGAATCTTCTTGACAGTCCTGATTTAGGGGGACACATGTGCCAGACGGAATAAATTACAACCGTTTGATATAAGAATAAATATGCAATCTCAGCCGTTTGATATAAAGTAAAATAATCAATTTCAGTCGTTTGATATAAAGTAAAATAATCAATCTCAGCCGTTCTTTATGAGACTGAGCTGTATTGTATAATAGATAAGATACAAATCAAACCCAATAAAAAAAGACCAGCCTAATATAAAACGGCCGTATTTTAGCCTAAAACTACAGAAAATGTCACCTTTTTTTGCGAAAAATTCAAAAAAAACAAAAACAAAAACGAAATGGTCGACAACCACAGATTGGGCTGACAAGGGGGCAGACGCACTTCCCACATGTCACCCTTGGGTGGTCCTCCATATTTTCTAATTATCCACGACTTTTGGGTATTTTCGGTTGTTGTTTCTCATTGTATCTTGATTTGCATTTGTCCATTCATTACAATAGGTTCTATATTTGGTGGTTAAATGAGATGCGTACCAGTTAGCGTGACATCTGTGTATAGAACTTTGCCTTAAAATAGTTTTCTAAACTTCACAGGTTTCAGCGGAAGACTTCGGTTGAAACCAGCAGACTTCAAGCAGCCTCCAGTGGCAGACCTTGTCTGCACTCGGAGAGCATGACGTGTGCAGCTCTTCCAGATATCAAACTTAAGTGGATTATTTAATTCAATTTTAAATGGTTTGAATTTGAATTAAATCCATCTTTGAATCATCGCTTGACTTCTTAGACACGTCCCTCCAGCTTTTCCGAAAAAAACATGAAAATTTTCGCCTCCTAAATGTGACAGAGCAGGTGCACAGTCTGACACAACCAGACTGTACCATAAACATTGGCTAGACTAGAAATATCACAATCCTACTTTTTAACCTTGATTTGATGTTGCCGTCGTTTCATCATCGCGTTAATTTAGTTTACTTACTTACTTTTATTTTGTTTATTTTATTTTTATTTTAAATCTAATTTTCGTTAGCTTAGATAAAATTAGGTGTGCCCAATTTTAGTACTTAGGATTTATTTATAGTTTTATCCTCGTGGGATCGACTCGTACTTATGAACTTTATTACTTGATATGACCGGGTAATCTTGACCGTGTTGCGTTCGCGCACATCAGGTACGTCACTATAACAACTCCACAGCCCCCTGGCCCTTCTCAACATGGGGAATTGACGTCATAGGTCAAATTCACCCGAGAGGATCTAATGGCCACGGGTATGTCTTGGTAGCTGTCAACTACTTCACAAAGTGGGTAGAAGCCTCTTCCTACAAGGTACTAAACGCCCGAAAGGTGTCTGAATTCATCAGGACCAACATCGTATATCGATACGGGGTACCTTTCGAAATCATCTCCGATAATGACAACATTTTGAAGGGGACGTGAACCGTCTACTCGACGAGTTTAAAATCCAAAGGCATAAATCCTCCTCATATTGACCACAAGTAAATGGTGTCGTTGAAGCAGCCAACAAAACGCTAGAAAATATCATCAGAAAAATGGTTGACATAGGAAGAGACTGACCAAAAAAATTGCCGCTAGCCCTTTGGGCCTATCGTACTTCAGTCCGTACACCCACTGATGCTACCCCATATTCTTTAGCCTATGGCATGGAGGTTGTGCTACCAATTGAAGTAGAGATTCCATTATTGAGAGTAATGATGGAATCAAACGTAGCCGAAATGGACTGGGTCAAATATCGCTACGAAGAATTAGCCCTGATAGACGAGTGACGGCTGCTAGCCCTGGAACATACTCAGGCATATCAAAAGTGAATAGCTCGAGCATTCAACAAAAAGGTCAAAGGCCGCGATATCCAAGTCGGAGACCTAGTGCTTCGCGAAAAACCCCTAGCTATGTCGATACTAGGGGAAAATGGAAGTCTCCCTAGATGGGATCATACATTGTCAAACAGATCCGGTCAGGAGGTGCGGTACTCCTCACCAATCAAGATGGGGAAGATCTTGTTCAACCTTTCAACCTCGACAAGCTCAAGAGGTACTATGCGTGAGTCAAAAAATTATCTTACAAATTGCTTTCCTCTCTAGCTCACTAGGTTGAAAACCCGAAAGGGCAGCCTAGGCAAAAGTTATAGCATAAAAAAAACAACAAAAGGAGGAATAAGGGGCTCACTAGGTTGAAAACCCGAAAGGGCGGCCTAGGAAAAAGTCAGACCATAAGAAAAAGAAAAAGAGGGAAAAATCAGGAGAAAATGAGAGGGAATACAGTTTCCAAATCCTCAGCATCTGACCTCCGGCCTGCCAGAGTCTTCAGCATATTCAGAGAAGGTGGTCTTGACTGACCAAAGAGAAAAACAACGACATAGCTCACATAAAAAACATCAAAATATAATATAATGCAGTCCATAAGGTGCAACGTAGGAATAAGTGTCTAAGACATAAAGATTAGCATTTATTTCTGTATATTTGCCTATATACATGCTACATATATCCCTTATTCCCCCCAACTATCCTTTTTTTATGTAGCTTAGCCTCGAAACGATCCATCAGCGTCTGCAACGTCCAAGCTGTGACCATATACTTCTGCGAGGTACAGAAGAGGCTCCAGTCTCACCAGCGTGAGAGCCTCCAGAGGTATCCTCATCCTCCTCATCATCAGCATCGCCGTTGTCTTGGATACCAGGACGACTTGGGCCAGCGCCATCACCTCTATGGGCAGTACTTCGCTTGCTGGCCTGAAGAGGTTCAGCTTCATTTTCCTGCTGGGGATTGCTCCGCCGACTTGCATTGCTCAAACGGGGAGGCGTATTACTGGGACCTGCCTCATTTGGATCAAGGGCCATTCGGGCACCAAGGCCATGTACTCGTCGAAAGTCCTCCTACAGAGCCTGAGGAACTACCAGCCCCGAGCTTTCCAGATCTTCGCCGATTTCCATTACGCGAGCATCTATGCTGCTGCTCACACGGCGGCCCAGTATCAGCGTCAGTACATGCCTGATAACACGGGAATGTCTCTCAGCAGCCACCAGCACCCATGATAGATATTCATGGGATAAAAGCATATACTCAGAAAAGGTGTAAGCTGCCTCCCGCGAAGGAAAGTTGAGCTTCCACATGTCCCGGATAAGCTCACCTACCTCCCTATTCATCTGTAACTCCTCGGTCAGGGGACGGCTCACATCCGGTAAAACCTGCTCCCTGCCAAACTGGCGAAGGACTCGATACGCCAGATAAAAGGTGGTTTGCTCGAGACCCGGAAAAATAACCTGGGCATAGACCCCGGTAAACATAAAGAAGTTGCGGATCCGCCAATGGCTGACTACCTAGATAATCTCCATGGAGCCGATGCGCAAAAAGTACTCAATTCAGTCATGCTCCAAAAAATTGATCTGATAATAATGGCCGCGAGAGCTATAGCTCCCGGAATCATACATTCCTCCCATCAGCACCGGGCCCATCACCCAGTTAAGGTGGTCCTCCAGCCACATATGAATCAAAAGAGGGCTACTAAAGGGAAACAGTTCATCACCAGACGAAAAAGCATCCAGGCCAAATAAGGTTTCAGCCAAAATGACCAGGATAATGGTTACTCGGCGGTCCCGAGCCTTCAGCACCAGGTCCACGACCCGCACATCTATAAATCCGGGTCGACCCACCAGAAGGTACCGTCCCATGAGGCAAAGAAAAAGAGTAGCCAGCCGATGACGCAAGTAGACTGGGTCATCTTCCCTGTACTCAGTATAAGCAGCAGGAAGAACAGTCAAATTAAAGTTGACTCCGTTATAAAAACCCGGAGTAGCTTCACGAGTCGAGCCGAACAATTCCAGTATTTCCATAAAAGGGCGCCTCCGCGCAGAAGGCACGGCGGCCTAGTGGCCAGCATTCCCACCATACTGCAAAACTCATCAAAGGTGGGACATATCTCGCTCAGGCAGAAGTTAAAAAGGTGGCTCAGATCGACTGTAACCTAGAAGCTCCCTCAAAGATATCCCAATGCGCAGGGTCCGCCATGACAGCAGACACCGATACCCATAGATGTGCTCAAACCACTCTCGCTCCTTTACCCGTAAAGAAAGTACCCAAAAGTCCAGAGCATTCTCATAAATCTCTATCTCCAAAGCCGTGTGAACTGGTGTGGCCATCTCTGGAAGAAGACAAAAATTATATCTGACTAAAGAAAAGGGAGATTGAGCAAAGAGAGAATTCAAAAGACTTGAGCAGAGAAAGAAAGCGGATGAATGATGAAAATGGACGATGCCTTGGCCTCCTTTTATTCTGAAAATTGAAGAAGCGGACTAATTCTGAGCACAGTGCATGAACAGTGGCTGAAACAGGAGTGCATAGTAAAAGTCATGGGCGCCACCCATAGCCTTACCTGGTGCGACGCCCACTTACACCATGGGTGGCGCGCAAAAGCCCCACTCCTGATTCCCAAAACTGCTTGGTATCCTGGTTTCGGGCTCCGACCGCTCCACTGTCGATTCTGTTTGTGCACGAGAAATGGAAGAAAATGCTGAAGCTAGGCTGTAGCCTCGCCTGCCAAATTGAAATTATCAAACACTAGAAGAGGCGGCTGCCTTTTTTTCCTCACATAGTGCTAGAAAAGCCCGTTTTAAATCTGAAGGTGTATCCCTCCAAATTTCCATCCATAATTGCAGTGTGACGTTACCCCTAGATAATTGTTTAGATTTCTTTGTTCTTAGAATAATTGAGTCTTCGCATTTAATTCATGCATCATAAAATAATATTTCATTGCATTTAGAAATATGTACAGAGTCTGGTACAGAAAAAAAAAAAAAAGTTAATAAATACAGGTAAACGAAACTAATGACCGCGAGAAGATCTGCTCCGGCCAAGGTTGTCACCCATGACTCGAGGGCCGGTCCTGCCAATCCTGTACTCTCGTCCCCTCGCCCGAGCACGACTTGATCCACCGACACATCATCATCATCATCATCATTATCATCGTCCCGACGCCTAGTCTGCCTCACAACATCATTTCCCCGGCAAGTGAATTCGTCCAGAAGCCAATGATACAGTTTTTTGATGTTGAAAAAGCCCCTCAACAGCTTCTTGTACGAAGGCGCATCAACCTGGGAAAAGGTGTAAGAAGAAAAAAATATGTGTCAGCCTCGAGAAAAAGAAAAAAAATACAAGTATGGAAAAAGAAAAAATATATTACGCGGGCTCGCTTTGGGACTTGATACTGTTCAGGGATGTCAACATCGGGCAAAACCTCCTCCACAAGTCTTCCATCACGGCGATACTGGAAGGTGGAGAAATCCTCAGCATGCACAAATAAATCAAACTACACGTCAGGAGCCGAACAAGAAGGCCTCGGCCTATCAGAGACGTCATATGCACGCCTAGCTGTAGTGGGGGCAGGATGGAGCACTGTCCTCAAGAACTCCTCATATGCCATGATAGGATAATCACTCGGACGCATGAGATATCTTGATAGGTACAGATACCTGTTCGGTAAGAAGTCTGGGACAATCACTTAGGGAGGAGGTACAGGAGGTGTCACTGGAGACACCGGAAGCATAGAATGCTAACGATTGACCCGTTCACCCATGTACAATGAATCGACCATAATCGACACCATCAAAATCCGGCAACGGCTCATCCCCAGAGAGATCAAATAAGGTCCGACCAAACCCCTCCAGGGAAATAAATGCACAGTGCCCGAGCTCGAGCTGGCTATCCTGTCTCGCATCATTATTGCATCCAAGTAGTGGCCATCTCGATCCCGCTCTACTCGATTGGCATTCACAAACTCAACCAAAAATTGTGGCTCGTGAATGCGTTTGCGCAGTGGGCCCAGAGTAAAGTGGAAGACAGAATAGGCCCAGGCCTGCAAAAAAAACGTGGGGGGGAGGGGAATTAGCCAAAAAGAAAAGAAAATGCTGACAAAAAGAAAAGAGAAAAGAAAAAAAATCAAAAGCAAGGAAAAAGAAAAGATACCTTCCAAGACGGAGCAAAACCGTTGAGGTTGGTGAATCATTGCGGCTGGCCCGATCCATGAAAGCATACAGCTCGGCCAGGCCTGCCTGTCCCCAGTCATACTCAATGACGCGATCCAAGTCCTGCAGGCATCCCATGAGGGAAACCCTCAAAGTGGTGGATGAGTTGGCAAAAAGTGACATCCCCAGAAAGAAGAACAAAAACGCCATAGCAACGCGAGCTACGACCTTACTATCATTCTCATCAACTTGCCCAGCGTGTATTAAAAGCCAACTCTTGACACTGCCAATATGGATCTCATCTGCAGTCTTATACTTGGGTTAAAAACCCAAAAGGTCCTCCACCACGTCGTGATGATGTCGAAAGGTGTAATCTGGCTCCAAAGCCCTGCCAATGTCGGTAGAGATACCTGTGATTGCAGCAAAATCGCACAGGGTCAATGTGGCCTCCCCCCCAGCTGAAATGAAAGGTGTGGGTGGTGTCCCACTAGTACTCCCGCAAAACCTCGAAAATGGGTATATAGTTGCGGAAGGGACGGAAAACCCGTAAGAACTCGCTGAAACCAGAAGACTCCACCAAAATCTGTGCCGGCAGAGGCATTGAATTATAGATGGTCGAGACTTTATCATAGCTTGCCCGAATCTTGGCCAAAGCCATGCACACCTGCAAAAAAAAAAAAAAAAGGGAGAAGCTTAAAAAAAAAAGAAAAAAAAAACAGCAGCATCTCAGCATTAGAAAAAAGGGAAGAAGGTAAATTCTTATCTTTTATAAAACCCTTATGCATGCCATTAAATTATGCCATGTTTAAAAAAAATATATATATTGCATTCATAAATCAAAATAAAAAAAATGTTTTTCGTTCTTGCATTCAAGAAAATATTGTTGCATTTTGAAATAAAAAAGAGAAATACATGTGCATGTTTGAAACAAAATATCAATGCAGCATTTTAGCAAGCATTTAAATATTTCCATATTGCATTTGCATTTTCATGCATAAAGTTTGATAAATGATATATCCATGCCATAGCCATCTATCATGTGCATTTATTTTCCAAATAGTTGCATTTTGGCATTTACTTGAATAAAAATGTTGCAAGCATTGAAAAGAAAATATTTCAATTGCATTTGGCATACATCTTTGCATCATGTGCATGCGTCAAAAAAGATAATTATGTATATATATATATATATATTATTGCATAAAGTATCCATGTTGCATTTTGCATGCATGCATCCCAAAAATGTGTCCGAAAATATATCCGAAAAAAATGCATCATGTATCCGAAAAGTCTATTGCAAGAGCACGCATCATAAAAAATATTTTGAAGTTCAAGCATGCATCATATAGTCAAAATAATATCAGTTGTATAAAATATGCATCGCAGAATCAAATAGTGCCAACTGCTCAAATATGCATCGCAAAAATAAATAGCACAAATTTCATACTTTTGCTATGAATAATTGCCAAATTGCATCATTTAAGCACATAAATTGCATGCATAAGAATCATAAACAAGAGCAGGTATACTCTAAAGGTCCAAAACAGCAGCATCTCAGCATCAGAAAAAAGGGAAGAAGGAATCTTACAGCGGGAATCGGGAGATTAGACACGTGCGTATGCCGATCACGAAGGATGTTGCCCCAGTCATCCTTCGAAAGGAGATACTTAACGTGATTTCGGATCAAGGGAGGAAGTTCTCGTCTTTCCTCGCTTGAATCCGGGTACATCGGCGCCTTTCCCTTCCGAGATCTTGAGGAAGAAACCATCTATCAAGCAAAACAATCAATTTGGCGAAAGAAAATGGAGAAAAGGAAAAGAAATGAAAGAGATAACTCCGCTAGCAACAATGGCAGCAAAGGAACGAAGGAAGGAGAAGAAAGAAATGAAAATGAGCTACTGTTCACTCTCTGCCGAGAGTTTGAAGAAAAGAAATGGGAAGTTTCACTTTCTCCCCTCCAAAAATCAAGTGCAGCATCCAAACTCTCAAGTTTGTCCAAATTGCAAAAAGGCCCTGGAAGCTTAACGGAAAGTTAACAAAGTTAGTTTTGTTAACAAAAAGTGACGGCCATCCATCAAAGATCAAAAGAAAGCTCACATCCCCACTAGGATAGCCACAAAAAGATCAGAAAAGCAGAAATTATAATTCTCAGTGAGAAATCAGTAACAAAAGGAAAGTACAACGGCAAAGGCAAATCAACAGTAAAAGGAAAGAAAGAAAAAAGAATGCAACAAAAGAAAGAAAAAAAATGCAACATAGAAAAGAATGCAACAAAAGAAAGAAAAGAATGCAAAGAGAAGAAAAATGAAAAAAAAATGCAAAGAAGGAAAAAAATGCAGCAAGAAAAAAATGAAGAAAGAAAAAATACAACAGAAGAAAAAATTCAACAAGAAAGAAAAGCAGTGCAAGAAGAGAAAACAGCAAAGCAAATGAAGAATTGAGCAAAAGCAAGAAAGCCAAGGAAAGGTAAAGTATTAATATTTTACCTACATGCATCTTATCTAATGGTTGTTGGATCTTTTCCGCAAGGGGTGCATACCCCGGGTCACTTAGGGAAAAGATTGGTCTCACCATTGTGTTCGACGAAGGGTGCCTATCCCTGAGGATACAATGTTTTATGATGTATTCCACCTGGTTGTTGGATCTTTTCCGCAAGGGGTGCATACCCCGGGTCACTTAGAGAAAAGATTGGTCCCACCATTGTGTTCGACAAAGGGTGCCTATCCTTGAGGATACAATGTTTTATGATGTGCTCCACCTGGTTGTTGGATCTTTTCCAAAAGGGATGCATACCCCGGGTCACTTAGAGGGAAAAGATTGGTCCCACCATTGTGTTCGATGAAGGGTGACTATCCCTGAGGATACAATGTTTTATGATGTGTTCCACCTGTTTGTTGGATCTTTTCCGCAAGGGGTGCATACCCCGGGTCATTTGGGGAAAAGATTGGTCCCACCATTGTGTTTGATGAAGGGTGCCTATCCCTGAGGATACAATGTTTTATTGATGATGTGTTGCACCTGGTTGTTGGATCTTTTCCGCAAGGGGTGCATACCCTGGGTCACTTAGGGAAAAGATTGGTTCTACCTAAGGATGCAATGCTTTATGATGATATCCCACCAGTATGACTGTTGTTTGTTTGCATCGAGCCGAACTACGTTTGTCTGATTCCTTTTATTATGGTATACGTAGGCAGCCTATTTCGATAAGTCCGACCATCAGAGCGCATAATTTACACATCTGCTTAAAAACTACGATAACCTGCTATAACCGACTAAATATGTCTAGGATATGTGAGATTTGACATGCATTATAAACTGCTGCATTCTAACTGCTACCTGTTGCATTACTCCCCATTATAATTTTTACGAAATTTGAGAGTCTATTTCTTATCAACGATGTTCGTTTACTCGGTAAGCTGCGGGTTACCCGTAAACTCCATCGTTGAGGAGCTCTGTAGACACCCCAATTTTGTACCCCTGATATGTAACATGACATGAAATATGAAGACCTGTTAAAACTTAACAAATGTCAAGTTACATAGTTTAAAAATGCAAAAAAAAAAAAAAGCAGGATGCGCAAAATAGTGAAAGGCAGGGGCCAAAGTGTCAAAAAGAGGCATAAAATGGAGCCAGGCGCCACCCATAGCAGATCCAGGCACGGCGCCCACTTCTTATGGGGGTGGCGCCCAATAGTGCTTTATGCACTGTAGCACTTTGCCTAAGGTGCAACTCTCTCAGCGCGCGGTACAAGCTGGTGAAGCTCATAAAAGAAAACTTAATTCCAAAGGAGTCCCCATCTCGGCCTATAAATAGAAGGCCCCGGCTTCAGAATTTGGAACGGACAGTGTACGTACACAGTTCACACACACTCTCTGCAAGTAGTTAAAATACCGCTTTCAAAGTACGCAGTGAGCGATCGACTTGAGAGAGAGAGAGAGAGTTCCCCTCCTCTAAAAAGCCTCAAAGCTCCCTCAAATCTCCTTCAAACTTAAATCCAACCGATCAAAGTGAACCTTAGCGTCCCATCTAGGATTCCACCCTATTTCCTCGGTCCAAAAATCCAAAAAAGAGCAGTTACTCTGCCAGAATCCAGAGGCCAAATCCGCCAGAAGCAAGCAGTTGCTCTGCCCAATTTCTGCCAACAACAAAAAAGCAAGCAGTTGCTCCACCCGTTCCCCGGTGCCAGAAAGCAACTTTCGGAAGTAGTTATTCTTCTCGAATCTCCACAACAACGAAAGACTCCCTCTCCTGGAAAGACAAAGGGAGCACACCCCCACGCTTCTAAAGGTAAGCCTTCAAGAGGTTTTATAAAAAGTACTATTTTCAGCCGTCCAATGTAAAAATATAAGCAGTTATGCTACCCGGATTTCTATAGAAAATAGCACTAAAAAGAGCCATTATTATAGCCAAATATTTATAAATATATTTGTAATTCCTGGAAGGAAGCATTTGCAATTTTGTAATAATGTAGATACATATATATCTATTTAAATGTTTTATTTTATTTGCTAAATAAATATTATAAAAGCATATTTTAGCCAAAAGTATGGAAGATGCCCTGTTAGCTCAAAAGAAGAAAACCTAAGCAAACATATCCATCTGGGGCTTGCTATGTGCTTCCAAAAATCATCGTGATACACTGGCCAAATCCCTAAGTCAGGCAGTCATCCCCATTAAAACCTCTCCAAATGAACTCACCCAAATGATTGGAAACATAAACTTTGGGAATGTGATTATGTTCACCGATCTAGATCTGCCAAGAGAAGGAACCAACCACATCGATGCTCTTCACATCACTGTGGGAGTTATGGAAAAAAAGATTCCTCGAGTCCTGATAGACAACTGCTCATCTTTGAATGTATGTCCCACCAGCACACTAGGCAAACTGGGGACAAAAATATCAGAATTGACTCATTCATCGCAAACAGTAAGGGCATACGAAAACACTAGTCGATGTGTCCTAGGGGTGGTAACTCTGATAATGACCATTGGGCCACTAACCATGCATGTTGAATTCCAAGTCCTAGACATTCCTGCTACTTTCAGTTTATTGCTAGGACGTCCTTGGATCCATGGGGTGAAAGGGGTAGCCTCCTCGCTACATTAACGTGTCAAGTTTATCCACGATGACCACATAGTAATCATACTTGCTGATAAAATCATGAAAAACAAAGAAAGTGTGGATATCCCAATCCTCGAAATAGAACATGATGACACGGGTATCTTCCTCAGTGGTTTTAAAGTTATCCCTCAAGCCAAAGTCAACATCATTGAATATGGGCGGGAGACTGATATTATTGGAATGAAAACCACAGTCTTCGGAGATATAGTCCCACTAATCATGTTCCAAAAAATGAATTACATGCCTGGTCTGGGTAGATGTCTTTGTAGATGTCTTCGCATGGTCTTACGGAGACATGCCTGGGTTGGATCCAACAATAGTAGAGCACCGAATTCCGACATACCCCGATGCTAGGCCGGTTAAGCAGAAACTCCGTCGAATCAAGTCAGAATGGTCACTGAAAGTAAAGGAAGAAATCATGAAACAGCTGCATGTCAAGTTTATCCGGGTAGTTGAATACCCAATTTGGCTGTCAAACATTGTGACCGTGCCGAAACCCAATGGAAAAGTTCGGATCTGTGTAAACTTCCGCAACCTCAACAAGGCATCGCCCAAAGATGACTTCCCTCTACCCAACATTGATATTGTGGTAGGTGTTGTGGCCTCTCACAAAATAAGATCCTTTGTAGACGACATGTTGGGCTACAACCAAATCAAACTAGTATAAGAAGACCAGGAAAAAACTTCATTCATCACCCCCTGGGGAACCTATTGCTATACTGTCATGCTATTTGGATTAAAAAAATGCTAGGGCTATATACCAAAGGGTTGCCACTACCCTCTTCCACGATATGATACATAAAGAAGTCAAAGTATACATGGATGATATGATTGTTTTGCAGTTTTAAAACTACCAAATAGTGGAGTTAGTGGGAGGAGATAGTGATATTTATGATACGAAGGAAAAAAATTCGGCTAGGAGGTAGGGAGATCATTCGGTGAGTAATTTGGAGGAAAACTGAGAATCATATGTAATTCTTCAAAGAACAACATTTGGTTTTTCTTGTAAGTTGTTTTAATTATGTTTAGTAGTTAAAAATTGAACAAATAAGCCTCAAGCATTTTAAGATCTAATAGTTAATTCTTGTTTTATTTACAAAAAACACGTTGGAAGATTGTTGTGTCAAATGTTTGTGAAGCTCTAGTTAACGTTGATCCGTAATTGACCGTTTTAACAAATGCGAGTAATACATTCAAGGTTACCGGGTAAAGTTACATGGCTTCAATATGCATGGCTTTGAAGTCTTAGGGTTCATGGTGATCGAGCATGGCATTGAAATAGAACCTGCTAAAGTAAAAGCCATCATAGACATGGCGTAAAAACACCCAATTTCCTTTTAAGAATTTTATTGTAATGTTAGCTGAAAATGTCTGTTTGGGACAAGGCGGTATGATCCAAGCAAGATTAATGAGGTAAATGTTTTCTATTGATCGTAGATTAAACACCAACAATATCGCTGATATCGCGCTTCATAAAGTAGTTGAAATCTAAGTGTGAGCCGTTATTCAAACTCCTGAAAAAGGACACTTATCGAGTCTGGGACGAAGAATGCTAGCTTGCCTTAGAAAAAGTCAAAGATTACCCTGTTAGCCCACCAGTGCTAGCTCCTCCTCATACTCATAAGTCTCTCCTCTTATACCTTACTGTCACAAACACTGCAGTATGGGCTATGCTTGCACAAGAAAAAGAAAATTCAATTCCTACATCGAATATGACATCTACTTCATAAGTAGGAAGCTACAAGGAAGTGAACTAAATTACTCACCCTTAAAAGCTGCCCTGATTTAGTCTGGGCAACACAAAGGCTCAAGACCTACTTGCAAGCCCGGTCCATCAAACTCATATCCAAAATGGACCCAATGAAATACATCTTCAGTTATAGTTCTTGTAGGGACTAATTCATCTTTCTCATTTTTGACAACTGTAATTCCTGACTTTTTAGGAACTACTTGAACAGGACTAACCCATTTACTATCTGATATAAGGTAAATTATACCCGCATCTAAGAGCTTAAGAACTTATTTTCTTACGACTTCTTCCATGTGTCCATAAAACTTTTAACAAACTAGCTTCTTGCTCTTCTGTTAAGTTAGCTGCTATAATAACAGGCAAAGTGTTGCCTTCTCCTAAAAATGCATATTTTAAATGAGGTGGTAATGGCTTTAATTCTTCAACCTTAGGAGAATTAATGGATGGCATAAATTTAGAATTTTCTGCTTTAATTGTTTCTTTTATTTTAGCCTCCTCATTCTCTACTTTATTATCTTCTTTAATTTCTTCCTCAATATTTTCTATTTCAATTTCTTCAAAGAGAGATTTCAGAATCTCTACTTCATCTTCCTTGATTTCATTACTTTCTTCTTCTACTTTTTCAAACTTATCAGAATTATTTTCTGATTCTTTTTCTATCTCTTCTTTATCTTTCTTTTTACTAGCTTCTAACTTTTCTCTCTCTTGTCTTTCTTACTCTTCTATTTCTCTTTCAATCTCATCAATGTCAATTTTTATGGGAGGGATAGGACTATCATCATAAACTATGAATCTATCTCTCTCATAGTCTTCCTCTTCTTCAAAAGTTTCAGTTGCTAACTTTTCAATTTCATCTATTGAAAAACAGGCACTTATGTCACTAGGTCTATTCATAGCATCAAAAACAGAAATTTCAACAGTTTCACCTAGGACTGACATTGTGAGTTTACCATTCTTCACATTAATCATTGTATTGGCAGTGGCCATAAAAGGTCTGCCTAACAATATAGGGACTTCATTATTAGTGCATATCTTCCTTTCCATCTCTAGAACCACAAAGTCAACTGGAATGATTAGTTTATCAACCTGAACTAGGATGTCTTCCACTATACCCAAGGGATATTTAACTGAACGATCAGCTAATTGTAATTGCATAGTAGTGGGTTTTAGTTCTCCTAACCCTAACTGTTTATAGACTTCAAAAAGGCATCAAATTAATACTTGCTCCTAAATCTAGCATTGCTTTCATCTTTTTAGAGCTTCTCAAGGAAACTTGGATATTAAAGCTACCAGGGTCTTTTAACTTAGGGGGTAATTCGGGTTGTAAAATAGAACTTACGTTTTCAGAAACAATAATCTTTTCATTGTTTTCAAACTTGTGTTTCTTAGAGTGAAGATCTTTGAAAAACTTTGCATAAGCTGGAATATTTTTAATAACATTAAGCAAAGGGAGATTAACATTCACTTTGGATAACATATTATAAATTTCCGTAAATTGTTTGTCCATTCGGTTTTTCATAAGTCTTCTTGGAAACGGAATTGGAGGAACATAAGGTGGTGGAGCCACATAAGGTTCCTCTTTTTCTTGATCCAACTCTTTTTCAACTTCAATTGTATTTTCTTTATTTTGAACCTCTTTTTCTTGTTCCTTATTTGGAACTTCTACTTCTACTTCTACTTCTACTTCTTGATTATTTAATTCATTATTCTCTTTATTACTATCACTATCTTTTTCGATTTCCTTTTCAGAATTTTCTACTGTAGCAGGCACTTTAGAAGAAGGATCAGGATCACTTACCTCTTCACCTATTACTTTACCGCTTTGCAAGACAGTGATTGACTTGGCTTGCTCGGTTTGACTAGGGAACTTCCCTTCTTCTCTTTTATCTGTTCCAGAATTTTCAATGTGCTTCTTTAGATTTTCAATCTCTTCAAGCATGTATTTCATCAATGCTGCTTGACCTTTACTTGCTACATCTTGTTTGGGAACTTCTTCAATTCTCAATTGGTTTTGATTTGGCAGCTGTGGAGGTTGTGATGGTTGAGGTTGGAATTGTTGAGGTTGAAAAGGCTTATTTCCTCCCCAAGAAAAGTTAGGATGATTCCTCCAACCAGGATTATATGTGTTTGAGTAGGGATCATTCCTAGGCCTTTGAGGGTACATATTCATAGCATTAGCCTGTTCAGAATACATAGCACTTGATGGACAAAAATTAGTAGCATGAGAATATAATCCACATAACGCACATGCTTCTTGAATTTGCCAATTTTCAAATTGAGCTTGTGTATTTGAATTATCTTGCAATTGATATAGGCTTCTATTTTTACCTCTAGCACTTTTCTGTTGGGAATTAATACTTAACATCTCAAATAATTCTTCTAGTGCTTCTGGTGTCATTCTATTAATAGAACCACCGGCTGCACTATCAACCATAATTTGTAAGCCTGGCGAAAGACCATGATAAAATTGAAACACTAACACATGTTGAGCCAAATTATGATGAGGACACATAATGAGCAGATTTTTAAATCTATCCCATGACTCATGGAATGTTTCACCTGGTTCATTTTGGAATGACATGATTTGTTTTCTATATTCAGTAAGAGATGCATGCTTATAAAATTTACTCATAAACAAATCATATAATTGAGCCCAAGTATAAACACTATTAGGTGTTAGGTTCATAAACCATCTCTTTGTCAATTCTTTTAATGCACTGAGAAAATATTTCATTTTAATTTGATCTTCAGTTAGCCCTCCTAAAGGTAAAGTACTCATCATGTATTCATATTCTCTTAAGAAACTGACAGGATCTTCATGGGGCATCCCATGAAAAGATGGTATGACATTAAAATAATGACCTTTTAACTCAAAATTCCTTATAGCATCTGGCAAGACTAAACATGATGTCACAACATTTAATGAAGGTCTACTGAAATCATTATTAGTTCTTTGATTTACCACTACTTCCATATTTCTTATTGCAGGTTCTTCTTCTCTTTGATTCCGGTTAACTGGGTTAACTGGATTTTCAGGATTACGATTATTATTATTTTCTTCCATTGGAGGATCAACCGGAGGATCCTCTTGATTCAATTAGTCTTGATTATCAAACTCGGGAGCTAGATTTTCAAGGACTTCTTGATTTCTTCTAACAATATTTATATCTTGATTTAGTTCTACCAATTTAGGATTCAAAGATCGACGACCGTGCATAAAAATAATTTAAAGCAATTTAAAAACAACTAACTATCAAAAACAAAATAAAATCTTTTTGTATTTTCATTATATTTTTTTTATAAAAACTGAAAATTAAATTAAAAACTAAATTAAATTAAAAACTACGCTACCAACAAACTAACTACGTGAACTAGCTTGTTCCCGACAACGGCGCCAAAAACTTGATCGATGTTTTAATTAATCTTTTTCCTTGCAAGTGGACAAGACTATTATAGAATAGTATTGGAAGCAAGGGTCGAACCCACAAAGACAAGTGATCACGAACAGTGCAATGTATTGATAGCAAATTATTAATCTAAAGGGGGTTTTTATATTTATTTCTATTCTAAACTACTATTTATATTTAGATGTTTAACTAATTAGCAGTAATAACAGATATGAAGATCTTATGGTGGGTGGCAATCTAGGATTCTGGGTTTCACTTGTATCTCCTTTATGTTCAATTCATAATAATCATCATTCAATTTCTTGGGTTCGTTCACTAAAGATAGATATAGTCTATTGAACAATTGGTTCAGCCTCCATCCCCGCAAAATTCATCCATTCTATATCCTAAGCACATGAACTGTAAATCTAGCTGTCACCTAGATTTATGATCTATCTGTCACCTAGATCATGTATGAACCTGATCCTAACTTATCACTCTCGTGCATCGATAGGTCCAATTTAGTGTGTTGGTGAGCCAGTGTACGACATATGCACATTGGTCATGCAGTTATCTGCACCTCTAAGCCTTTATTATTTGCGATTACATTCATTTGTTCAAAACAAAATAATATAGGGATTGATAAACAACACAATCAACAAGAATTGAATGATCATATATAAGAATCAAAACATAAATTCGATACAAGTTACCTCCCACCTCCTAGATTATGGATGATTTAGTTCATCATAGACAATGAACAGCACATGGAGATGATCCGATACATGATTTGATCTTCAATACTTGAAATTACACAATCTAATTATGATATACAATCTAAAAACTACCTAAAATCTACCTAAGAGTGCTTCCAGCCGTCTCTCCTCTCTTTGGCTCGGCATCTAACTTCAATATATACTCGGGAGTTGTAATCCAATCGAATCACTGTGTGAAAATCCGAACATATCGCATTCTGACCACCTTGCGGTCGCAAGGTGTTGGGTACCTTGCGTCCGCAAGGTCTCCAGTGTGTCTGGCCTTTGGTTGCTTGGCTTTCTGCCCGTACTGCCTACCTTGCGTCCGCAAGGTCTCCAGATTCGACAGCTTCCGTTTCTTCTTCATTTTTCCTTTTTGGCCCTTCTTGAAATTTGCACTTAAAACCCTGGAGTTTCGCATATTTTCACTAATAACCCTGAAACTTACAAAACTCACCGAAAATATATATTAGTAGCCAAAAGCCTCGTGAAATAGCATAATTTAAGTCATAGAAGCATATAAAATCGACGTATAAAATACATCGATCAGTTCTCAACCACATCATGCTGATGTCTAAGAGTATAGTCTGGCTCCAGAGTCCTACCAATACCGGTGCAAATGCCCGTAATCGTGGCAAAGTCACATAAGGTTAACGTAGCTTTGCCTCAGCCAAAATGAAAGGTGTGGGTGGTATCCCACCAGTAATCTCGTAGAACCTTCAAAATAGGCAAATAACTGCGAAAGGGGCGAAAAGCTCGCAAAAACACACCGAAACCGGTGGACTCCACTAGAAGTTGTGCCTGCAAAGGCATCAAGTTATAAATAGTAGCAACTTTATCGCAGCTAGCCCTAAACCTGGTCAAAGCCCTACGTGCCTTAAAAGAAAAGAAACAGCATCTCAAAATCAGAACGAAAGAGGAGGTAGAAACTCTCATCCTTTTATTTAAAGCCCCTCGTGCATGCCATAATACTATGTCATTCTTATTATGCATAATAATAATAATATCATGTTGTATTCAAAATAAAATATCTATCTTGCATTTTGCATGCATAAAAAAAAGATTTTAAAAAAGAGAAAAAGAAAGAAAAATGTCATTTGCATATTTATGTTGCATTTTTGCATACAGTATATGTTGCATTTTGCATAAAATAATATTTGTGTTACATTTTGCATGTATTCATAAATAAAAAGGTTGCATATATCACATTTAGAAAATTACCTCTTCGTTGCATTTTGCATATTAAAAAAAAAATAAAAAGAAAAATAACAAAAAAAATTTGCATGCATGAATAAATGTTGCATTTGGTATATATCCTAAAAGCATATATGTTGCATTCTTTCATATAATATATATTCGCAGCATGTGCGTATATCCAAGTAAATGTATATCTGAAAAAATGTACCATGTATCTGAAATAGTATATCGCATAAATACGCATCATTTAAAATATTTTTTTTGGTCCAAGCATGCATCATATAGTCAAAATATACCACTTTCATGAAACATGCATCGCAGAATCAAACAGTGCCAATTGCATGAACATGCATCGTAAAATTAAATAGCATGAATTTCATATTTTCACTATATTATAATTGCCAAATTGCATCATTCTAGCATATAAATTTGCATGCATAAGCATTGAAATTAAGAACAAGTATACTCCAAAGGCCCAAAACAACAAGAAATCCAACATATTTGAGAAATCAACCAAGTGGGTTTGCAAAAAAAAAAAGAGAGAAAGAAACTTACAGCCGGATCGGGAAGATTAGACACATGAGTGTGCCGATCGCAAAGAATGTTTCCACAGTCATCCTTCGAATACCAATACTTGATGAAATTCCGAGTTAAAGGAGGAAGCTCCCGGCGTTCCTCGCCCGATTCCGGGTGCCTCGGTGCCTTTCCTTTCCTGGATCTTAAAGAAGAAGCCATCTATTAAGCAAAACAATTGATTTGGCGGAAGAAAATTGAGAAAAGGAGAAGAAATGAAGAAAGAATAAATGTCGGCAGCAATGGTGATGAGATGCCGAAGGAAGAAGAAGAAGAAAGAAATGAAAGTGAGCTACTGCTCACTCTCTGCCGAGAATATGAAGAAAGAAATAGGAAGTCTCACTTTCCCCCCTCTAAAGTTCAAATCTCAGCACCTAAGCTCTCAAGTTTGCTGAAATTGCAAAATGACCCTAGAACCTTAACGGAAAGTTAACAAAGTTAGCTTTGTTAACAAAAAGGTACATCCATCCATTAAAGATCAAGGAAAAACCCATATCCCCAGCAGGTTAGCCACAAGAAGGTCGGAAAAAGCAGAAATTACATCATTCAAAGCCCCAGCAAGATGCCTGCAGCAGCAAAAAAAAAAAATGCAATAGCAGCAAAAAAAATGCAACGGCAGCAAGAAAAAAGAAAAAAAATGCAACGGCCGCAAGAAAAAAAATTCAGCAAAAGAAAGAAAAAAAAAGCAACGACAGCAAGAAAAAAAATGCAGCAAAAGAAAGAAAAAAATGCAACAGCAGCAAAGGCAAAAAATGCAACAATAAAGACAAATGCAGCAAAGAAAAATGAAAACAAAGCAAAAAAAAAGTAAAAGGAAAGGTAAAATGTTTACATTTTATCAAGTTGCATGCATTTTATCCTGAGTTGTTAGTGGATTATCTCCTCGAGGGGTTCATACCCCGAGACGTGGAATAATCGAATTTACTGCTTTCTAGGAGTAGCAGTAGGATTATCTCCTCAAGGGGCGTAACCTTGGGACATGGAATAATCAAATTTACTGCTTTTTAGGAGTAGTTGTAGGATCATCTTCCTCAAGCTGCATAACCTTGGGACGTGGAAATGATCAAATCCTATCCTAAGTTGTTGTGGGATTATCTCCTCAAGGGTGCGAACCCCGGGATGTGGAATAATCGATTTCATGCATTATATCTGAGTTGTTGTTAGATTATCTTCTCAAGGGGAGCATACCCCGGGATGTGGAATAATCAAATTTACTTCTTTCTAGGAGTAGTTGTAGGATTATCTCCTCGAGGGGCATAACCCCGGGACATGGAATAATCAAATTTCCTGCTTTCTAGGAGTAGTTGTTGGATCATCTCCTCAAGGGACGTAACCCCGGGACATGGGATGATCAAATCCCATCTAAAGTTTGAGTTGGATTATCTCCTCGAGGGGTGCAAGCCCCAGGACATGGAATAATCAGGTATCCCACCCAGTTTGAGTTGGATCATCTCCTTAAGGGGTGTAGACCCCGGGACGTGGAATGATCGGGATCCTATCTATCCCACCAGTGTGACTGTTGTTGTTTGTTTGCATGAGGTCGAACTACATTTGGTCTGATTCCTGAGAAAAGGATGTGTAGGCAGCCTATTTTGGTAGGTCCGACCATTAGAACATTTAATTTGCATATCTGCTTAAAAACTACGATAACCTGTTATAACTGACTAAATATGTCTAAGGTGTGTGAGATTTGAACTTCATCATAAACTGTTGGATTATAACTGCTACCTCTTGCATTACTCCCCATTATAATTTTCACGAAATTTGGGAGTCTATTTCTTATCAACGATGTTCGTTTACTCGATAAGCTTCGGGTTACCCGTAAACTCCATCGTTGAGGGGCTCTATAGACACCCCAATTTCGTACCTCTGATATGTAATATTGACATGAGATATCAAGACCTGTTAAACACTAACGAATGTCATGTTACATGGTTAAAAAATGCAAAAGAAAAAACAAGATGCGCAAACAGTGAAATACAGGGGACCAAAGTGTCCAAAAGAAGAGGAAAAGGACAGCCTGGCGCCACCCACGCTGCCTCCTGGCACGGTGCCCATCCCCTCCATGGGTGGCGTCCAATGGTGTCAAATGCATTGTAGCATTTTGCTTTTGGTGCAACTCTCTCAACATGCAGTACAAGTCGATGAAGCACAAAATAATAAATTTTAACGACGAAGGAAGCCTTCTCCCAGCCTAAAAATAAAAAGCCCCGGCTTCAGAAGTGAACACAGTTTACAGTTTACGCACACAGTTCACACACCGCGATCACGTAGTTAAAAATCATCCGCAATGAGTTCTGAGAGAACGCCTCGAAAGTTTTCCTCGTCTAGCCTCGAAGCTCCGTCAAATCTCCCCCAAACATAAAACCAACCGGTCAAAGTGAAGCCTAGTTACCCTGCTAGGATTCCACCATATTCCTCTGGTCTAAGAACTCCCAAAACAAGTAGTTGATTTGCCCAAATTCCGCCAACGACAAGCAAACAACAGCAAAAAAGCAAGCAGTTGCTCCACCCAGTTCCCGGCGCCAGAAAGCAATTTTCGGAAGCAGTCACTCCGCCTGAATTCCCGCAACGCAGAAGCAAAAAAAAAAGACTCCCTCTCCCTAAAGGATAGAGCGAGCGCACCCTCACGCTTCAAGAGGTAAGCCTTTTAAAAAAGTTTTATTATATAAAAGTGCTATTTTAAAGCAACAAAATGTAAGCAATATAAGTAATTGTGCTGCCCGAAGTTCTATAGAAAATAGCATTAAAAAGAGCCATTATTATGACCAAATATTTATAAATGTATTTGTAACTCCCGAAAGGAGGCTGTAGCAAGTGTTGTAATAATATATGTACAGATATATTTTATTTTAAATGTTTTATTTCATCTGCTAAATAAATATAATAAAAACATATTTTAGCTAAAAAACTATTTTGAGACCGAAAGGGCGAGTTGGGTGCCTAACATCTTCCCACCTCGTAACTTAGCCTCCAAACCCTTTACAAATCTGGTTACATTCGGTTTTTCTTTGTTTTCCTTAAAATAAAGATGGTGACTCTGTTTATCACATTTTGAGTCCACAATGAGGCCGGATGTATTCCACGCGCCTAAAAGTTCATTTCGAAACCACCCGCTTTCACGCAGTGGGGAGGATGAGAAATTGAGATCCGGGGCATTCACATACACTTAAGGGCAAAATGGTAAAAAAACACTTCCCAAAAAGGAAAGTTTCAAACTAGACAATTTTTTTGGGACAGACGAAAAAGGAAAGGGGGACAATAATTTAAGGATGGGGGGAGTAATAAAAAAGGAGTACAAATGTAAATAATAGAACAATGGTTTCATATTTGGGTTCATCTTCATCTTCCCATAACATTTGCCATGAACAAGCACACAGAGAGTACCAAACTCCCCTTTCTCTTAAACCCAAAACTCCGCATGATACCGTTCTTTCCTCGGTCTGTCCTTTGCCACGACCCGCATAGGGCTTTATTCCATACACACACATACAAACTATCATTGGATTTAAGTTCCAAAAAATCCATCCCTCAAATAGTTTTGACGATCGATATTGTCCGATCTCCCTGATTTCCCAGCTCCTTTCTCTCATTGTCTCTCTAAAACCCACTCTCTCACTCCACACACAGATCCAAATCCCACTAGTGAAAGAAAGAGAAAGTATTTGTATCAAAGTTAGATCCAGGTGATGGGAACGCCCGAACAATGAGCAAAGTCAGCGATGAAGAAGACGAAGACAACGAGTGTTTCTACGACTCCCTTGATCGCATTCTCTCTCCATCAATTCTTCCTGCTCTTCCTCTTCTTCTAATTCTAGAGATGACGTTCCAGAGATCCAAAATTTTGAGATTCACCCACCAAATTTTTGACACAACCGAGACAGTTCTCGAGAGTTGTCTCTCCTCACCAAACAAATTCTCTAGCTTCCCCCTGTAATTATGATCCACCTCTAGGGTTGGTTTCACGACGACATTTATGGGTTGTGATCTTGAGCTCTTCCATTCGTTTCTTGTTCTCTTGCAATCTTTTCAGACAACATTCCTCATAGTTTACCTGATGCTTCCTGGTCACCATTATTGCCCCCAATCAGATTGATTACCTCTCTATGTAGTAGATCGATGGTTTGAGTTTTATGAAGGAAACAAAGAAAGATCGTGAAACCCTCTCCCTCGTTTGTCTGAGACCGAGAGTATACGTGTGTGACAGTGTGAGTGAGTGAGTGAGAGAGAAAGAGTGAGTGAGAGTGTGTGTTGATGAGCGCAAGATTTCCATGAATTTTCTCGGGAATTTTCTTTTATTTTGTACTATTTTTTAATTAATTATGCTTTGGAAATATTATTATCTGTGTTTTTGTGCTTAATATATGTTTCCATGCATAATCAAGCTTTTATATGGTGTTTGGCACGAAGTTCGAGACAATTCTGGGCTTTAAAGTTGAATTGGAATTTATTTGCACAAAGTTCGTTAAGTGATCCAAGGCAAAATCAGGCTAACGGAGGACCAATCTGCAAACCGGGAAGAAGTCTGACCGGCGGCGCTAATCTCAGGAATTCCAGGGGCACCGGAGTAATAACCAGAAGTTCAGGGGAGGCCAGCACGTTCAGATTTTCCCATGCGCGTTGTCGAGCTCTCAGGCTGCCACGTCGCCACCTTATCCTATCCACTCAGCCGGCCTGCAGTTCTCCTTCCTGGATCCGGGTTAACCGCGTCTTGTCCAGCCCATCAGCCCACCTTCTCACCCCCTTTCCCTCACAATTTCCAGCCCACTTCACCAGGGTTGACCCGCGAAAACCACCTGGGTCTGCCCTTCCCCAAGCGTGCCCAACCAGCCTTGCTTCTTCCCTTTTTGCCCCCAAACTCTTCTTGTCTTCCCTAAAATGCCCCTAACAGCCTCCAGCTTTGTTGCTTCTCCCTTAATAATCTGGCAGCCATCATTTTGAAGAATTAAGACCCCATTTACGGGTGAATGCCCTAAATGGGGCACCAACCCCCATTTCACCAAAAATCACACCAAATCTCCGATGCTTGATCACCATTGAAGTTTTGGAGCTTCAAATCAAGGGCCAAAGACGCATTTGCAAAAGATTTCAACCCCGGAACGCGATTTCTTCGGTTTAATTCTTTCTACCTCTATTTTTGATAGTTGTATAATTTCTTGGGTTAATTTATTTTGTAAATGTTGATTTGGTTTGTGCTTAAAATATTTATGGAATGTAATTATTTTTCTATGTTAAATGTAGTGTTTTAATTTAATTTATCTCTTTATTTAGTACACTTTTATGTTGGTTATTATTTTGTGAAATTAATGCTTTTAATTATCTAGCCAATAATTAAATGATTTTAGAAATATTTAGGATCCGCGAGAGCTACCTTTATATTTCGGACCAATCAATTTAATAGTTGGTGTTTTGTGACACACACCGATAGCCAAAATGAGACTAGGTTTGACACGCGATCGAACCACCTTAGCCATTCGCGAGGTCGGGGAGGTTAGGGTTGACTATAAGATGCGAGAGCCCGTAGTTAACCAATTTTAGTTGTCTCGGCTACCAACATGAATTGTAGAATAATATAGAGAGTTTCTTTTTGCGAAGTATTACCCATGCACTTGGTTATTATTGTGTGTGCTTCATGCTTTTAATGGCGTAGCGAACCATTAGATGATCACTAAAATGATAGGATACGAAGCGAAAGCCCTTCCTATTATTCTGAAAATCACAATAGTAGTTTGCGTGGCGTGTGACCGAAAGGAGATCGTGCGTAGATAGTCTTTGGATGCTTGTTTACACATGCATTTATTTTCTCCCTTATGTTATGTGTTGCGATGATATGAGCCCGTAGCAAGGTTGAGAGATAGCTAGATTTTCTATACGTAGCGAAAGCCCGTAGCGAATAAAATAGCGCGTTCGACTACCAAGACTTGAGTTAAAGAAAAGCAAAAAGAGTATTAAATTAAGCACCGGCTAGACTAGAAATAATGTGTTCCTATATTTTTATTTTAATTTGTTGTTGCCAAACCACCTTCGTAGTAGTGTAGATTTTAATTGCATTCTAAGTTGTTTATATTTTTTAGATTTTAATTCAATTTCTTTTCGCTCAAATATAATTAGTTAGCATAATTTCGGTACTTAGTTGGAGTGAGAATTACGCGCATTCCTCGTGGGATCGACTCGTACTTACGAACTTTATTACATGATACGACCGGGTAATCTTGCCCGAGATGCGTTTTGCGCACATCATGTGTTTGATTTGGTGAAAATAATGGGTTGTGGTTATGGCAAATGTTGTTGGAAGATGAAGATGAACCTAGATCTGTGACCCGATCTACATTACTTCAAAATCTTTGGATCTGAAACTTTCTCACTGCACTTTCATGATCCTATGAACTCGTCCTCGTCTTGTTTGTCGTCACCTGCTTTCACCATCGACGTATCGCAGTCGCCGTCCTAAATACAGAAAGATGAAGACAATGGAAACTTGGTTGTTCGAAATTGGAAGATATTACTTTAAATACACAATGGTGGTTTCCAATTTCAAGTCCTAGGCTTGGATTTGTAGAGATTTCACGAAGAGTGAAGTTTGGAGTTGTAGATGGCGGAGGATGATGACACTGGATGATAGAAGATGGCAGGGTTGGAATTCCGGCGCTGTAGAAAAGAGAACTGAAAAGGGGAGCTTGAATGGGAAAGAGAGTGAAGGAAGACGAAGTGGGGAAGCCGAGAAGGGGACGGTGGCTGTAGACATGGGTGGTTTAATCATCTTTTTTCTTTATTTTTTTTTCTTTTTTGAGATTAAATCAAGATTCAAACTTCATTCACTTGGTTTTTTGACACTGATTGGATTCAAACTTCATTTCATGATCCACGTAAAGAGCTGTACGTTTCTGGATTTTCGTGGGTTTGTTCCACTATACATATTGATGAACATTGTTGACCCAGATGAAGATGAACATGGTTGAATTACTTAAATGGTCTATGAAGATGAAGGTGAACATTTTTAATGAAGATGAAGATGAACATTTTTAATTATACTTTCACCCTTTCTCTTTATACAAATTGTATATGTAATTATTATTT
This sequence comes from Codonopsis lanceolata, assembly GCA_013146195.2. NCBI lineage: Eukaryota > Viridiplantae > Streptophyta > Magnoliopsida > Asterales > Campanulaceae > Codonopsis > Codonopsis lanceolata. Next base: position 122,460,348 of record CM028381.1, on the reverse strand, counting down.
TTCAGTTAGACCCATTTGGATTTCTCATATCACACAAAAAAATTGTATTTAGAAGGATAAAATAGATATTTGACACAACTTAACGGTTTAATCTAACGTCCATTGAAAAAGGGGGTCGCTTGCAACATGACTAAAATTGAATGGCTCAAATAACAATTTAAACTTTCAATGATCGAATTGAAAAAAGTGAAAAAACATTGGTGGTTCATTTATGTATTTTGCCTTATCCAAAAAATCCTAAATATTTACTCCAAAAAGAGACAAAATAAAAAAATAAAAGGATTTATAATCTTTAAATCACTAGTGGGATTTGTTTTATTCCGCCGACTTCCCGTTAGTTAATAATTCTTCAACCAAGAAGGCATAGTATAATGCATTTCTCTACCAACATCTATATTACAATAAAGTTCATTCTCACATATGTATAATTAACTAAAGCTATATAAAAGTTGAGATTAAATTATTTTAAAAAATTTAATGGTTGAGATTCACTCTCACATTCACATGTGTGAGAGTAGTTATCCACTTTTAACTTTATATTTTCCCTCACCCTGTTACAAAGTCACTCTCTATAATTAATATTATAAACAGTCACACCTTGAGATTAATCTTTTAAACCATTACCCCTTACAAAACATTAACCTTACATTAATATAATCTCACAATAGAGCTCAACTATGTGTAGAGTTCGAATAGCACCCCTCAACTATCACTTGAAGTAATGTACCCCTCAACTGTAATATTTTTTTAAATCACACCTTCTATTTAAACGTTGACATTTCAATTAACAAAATCAGATATATTGACATCGTAACATAGACACAAGAACGCTCATCTAGTTTTTAACATTAGGGTACCTAATCATCCCAATAGTTGTACTATTTTTTTGGAAAAAAATATTTAAAATATTAACTCATAAACAAGTTGTATATGTACCAAATGGAGTACACAACCACAGAACATGGATTCTTAGAATCATTGAAATCAGGTAAGCCTATTTTCGAAGCCATTTCCAAAAGGTCAAAACATGAATAATTAGGATAGACTAATTAATAATTAGTTATTATACATACACAAGACATACAGCTAGGCAAGCAACCGCTTTTTGTAATTACGCAATTAATAGAGACAAACAGTTGCAGTTAGGCAAACAGAACCGTTCTTTATATAAGAGGAAAAGAAGCGTCAAAGATTAAAAATTCGAAATCATCTAAACTAGTTGAAATTCATACCATATGACTGCAGTGCTGTCTGCTGGTCGACAATTGATGTTCGTATTTGAGATTGTGTGTATACTATCTTCTGGTTCTCGGAGCCTCTCGGAGTCTGAAACCTCATATTTTATGAAATCAAATCTGTATCACCAGCTCACCCACGTAAGGGTCATGCAGTTAAATGTCATCCACTTAGGGGCCATTGAGTTTGATGTCATCCACTTAGGGCTTATGTACCACATTACCTAATTTTTGATATCGTTGAATTATCAATCTTTTATATCACTTGATTTGCGATTTTTCATTTTCTAGCCATTAGTTAAAAATAATAATTAATAATAGTTAATAGGGTATTATGATATTAATCATTTACTAATAATTTTTTCTATTGTTAATAACAGTAGAAATCTTATATAGAAAGACTTTTAATACAAACATTATTTTTTAACCAAAGTGTGATAATGTTATTATATTGGCATTAGGTGAGTACTTTACTCTAATGACTCACTTCTAGCACCATATTTTAAACTTTGATATCTTATTTATCCAAAATTCGATTTAGATAAATAAATATATCATTTTGATACTCTCACCGAGTGGAACACATTTCCACAATTATCTTTGTCAACAAACAAATGACCCGTAAAGAAATTTGTGCAAGTTGCATAATTTCTTTTACTAAAAACACTAATTTTTCAACAAGTATTAGGTAAGTAATTTAATGATTTCTAAAATCAACATTAATTTATAACTAATGTAAGATGCATCTCTATTATAATTACAAATAAAAGTGATTGTTGATTTAAAAAGTATTTAGATAAATGACTTTTACTAAACTAACAAAAGAAGATATATATTCACAATTGTTAGAAGTTGATGTTAGCTTTAAAAGTCATTAAGTAAAATCTTACCAATAAAAATTATTTATTTCTCATTGGTTATAAAGAATTATTTTAGTTTAAATGTTTTTAGATAAAATTCTTTTACTAACAATATAATAAATGTATCCCACATTAGATAGAAAATAATGTTGGTTTCAAAAGTGTTAAGATAAAAGACTTCTACTTTTATTATTAATAGAATAGATGTATTCCACATTTGTTAGAAAATGATGTTGGTTTCAAAAAATTTAAGATAAAAAGAGAGCCAGTTCTAACATTTTGAGGGTCTTGTCTCAAATTATAAATTAGGCCCCAAATTGATAAAAGTTAAATATCAATTGCAAATGCTACCAAATTACTTATTTCCAAAGACATCAAATCAAAACCCCAACATAAAATGACAAACCCAATATTCAAATGTCAAAAATATGAAAATGAGAATGTATATTCTTAAATTTTTTTAGTGAAAAGTATTGTAACATTAACATAGCGAAATCTGGTCATAACATGCCAAATTTAAGGGTTAGCTGAACAAAATCTAGTCTAGAGGATTTGATGCACCGCTGACATGTTAAGCGATTAAATAAGCTAATAGACTAATTTTTTTCTAAAGTAATGGATGTAGATACTTTCGTATGGTAACCATATTTTATTTGTGCAATACTAATTGGACCAAGTTAAAATAAACTTTCTATATATAGTATTTAGATTTCTAAGTATTTTGAGAAAAATATTAATAATATGCATAAGGAAGATACTTAGTTAAAATGTTGTCATGTTTTAGAGGGTTTTTGAAATAATTTTTCAAAAAGAACTTATGAAGGGATTGAACTAGATCTCAAATTTGATGAAACGTTAATTCTATCACTAAATCACCACATAGAGTCAATGCTATTAATAGCGAAATAATATAAATAAACAAATAAAGTTGGACTATGCATAATAATTTCTATAAAATTGGGCCCCTAATTCTGGGGCTTGTTTGATCGCTCACCCCAAGGACCGGCTTCGGATAAAAGACTTCTACTAATGGGCGGGTAAGTAAGTGCCCATTTAATAGTATGGGCATATATGGGTGGGCACTAAATGGGCATGGGCGCCCATTTATTCATTAACATGCACTTATCAAATAAATATAAAAATTACAAAAAAATAAATTTTTTTACTAAAAATTATCAAAAGTTACAACTAACTAACTAACTATATATATATATATATATATATATATATATATATATATATATATATATATATATATATATAATTACAACCACAATAATTGGAAAAAGGCCGACATATTGCTTGTGCTAAAGTATATTTTTGTAATTAAGACTAACTCCAATGATATTAATATATCTTCTTATTAATTAAATTTTTCAAACGTGGATGTTTAGGTGGAACAGATGGAGTAGTTAGTATTAGAGTTCTATGTTCTCTTCTCTTGAACACATATGACACTAATAAAAGAAAAATGATTGGGATCTAATAAAATGTGACAAATGAACTAAGAATGGAAGTAATAGTTTGTGAAGAAAATAACTTTTCTTCGAAATTGCATTTTAATTTTTACTAATAGTTTTATGTATTAGTATCTAAAAATATATTTTTGTTGTTGTAATCCTCAATTCAATCTTCTATTTTGTGGTTAAATTTTTAATTTCGCTGAAGCCCAATAGACAAACACACGAGTGGAAACCTGACTAAAAACTGAACAAGCTAACTAAGCCACATGTACAAATCTATATGAGAAGGTTCGAGCAAATAAGAATGTCGCATGTTGCACACTACTCACAAAACCGCTATGAATTCATTTATAGTGTAACATGGACGGATATTTAAAGAGTTATAAAAATTGAACAATCTGGGAGTGATGTTGTGTTTCATTTAAGGGTATAGAGTCATAGAATAACATTTCATGCTTTGCTTTGCAATTTTGGGGTGGGGGTGGCGGTTGGAAGGGCGGGTGTACTATATGTGTGTGTGTGTGTGTGTGTGTGGTGGGGGGTGGTTGGAAGAGTGGGTGTACAATATAAATATATTAATTATGTTAAACGTCATTATTAATCTTAAGTATTTTATAATTATGTATGTAATTGATAAAACAAAATTAGAAGAGAAAGTGAATGAGTTTTAATATGGGTGTAGCCCATCATAATTAATGTGCCCAAGTGGTCATGCCCATTTTTGCCCACTTAAAATTTTGGGTGTGCCCATACCCATTATTTATTGGGCGGTCTGAACGGGCAAATGAACGCGGACAAAAATTGCCACCTCTAACATATATCAACTAAATCATATATAAATAAAATTAAAAGGATCGATTTATTAACAATATTATAAATTTTAAAAAATTTCCTTATACACAGTATTTGTTGTCTTATTAGTTGGTTTTTCATCTTCACCGCATATTAGTATCTTCAAACCAAAAATAATTTGTTATTCTAGAAACTACGACATATAACTGTTCATGGCTAAACACTGGTTTTTTTCAAAAAGAGATATACGTGCAATTATTGAGTTTAACACTTGTTAATTGCCATTACATATGATACCACAAATATAAATTATCTTTCTAGAACTTGAAAGACAGTCTTACATCGGATAGAGTTAATTAATGATAATCTTGGGATAAAAACAATTTCTCCAGCATTGCTTCATTTCAAAAAAATGTTTCAACAATGTGATCCCTAAATTATAATGATTAGTCTTGTTCCTTTGCACAACCATACAGCATAGTCAATGTTTCTCAATAGCATTACTGGAACACTAATTTTAAGTGTCAATTCATGGTCTGACAATCTCGAACATTTTATACTATTTAAACACTCTGTATAATAAATGTTTTGGAACAAACTTAAATTTTTTCTGCCGCACAAATAGAATTTGAATTCAAATAAGTTTTTTTTTTCTTTTGAATGATTACTTTTATTAAATTATATTTGTATTTTATTAATGAAGAAATTTCTGAGAAGAAAATAAGCTAAAATCAAAATAACGAAATTATTTTTACCGTTAACTATTATTTTTTGTTTTGTAAATTATTTTGATTTTAATAACTTCCATTATATATTTTTTATTTTATTGACTTCGTAACTACTATTTTTGTTTTATTTTTAAGAATTAGTTTTACGAAAAAAAATTTGTTCTGTAATTTTTTTATTATTATTTTGCTAACATCAGTTTAAAATGTTTTGTTTTATTAACTATGTATCTATTATTTTTGTTCCATAAAATATTTTTATTTTACTAACGTATTTTTGTTTTATATAACTATTTTAAAGAATTTGTTTTAAACTTTTGTTCCGTAAATTATTTTTATAAATTTACTAACCTCAGTTTAAATTATTTTTGTTTTATTGACTCCGTAACTATTATTTTTGTTCCATCAAATATTTTTATTTAACTAATGTATTTTTGTTTTACATAGCTATTTTTAATAATTTGTTTTAAAATTTTGATCCGTAATTTTTTTAATTATTTTAGTAAACTCAGTTTAAATTGTTTTTTTTGTTTTATTGACTTTGTAACTATTATTTTTGTTCAATCAAATATTTTTATTTTACTAACGTATTTTTGTTTTACATATATATTTTTAAGAATTTGTTTTAAAATTTTGTTCCGTAAATTATTTTATTTTACTAACCTCCGCATTAAATTATTTTTGTTTTGTTGATTTTGTAACTTTTATTTTTTATAGTGGCTTGTTTCATAAATTATTTTTATTTTACTAACCTCTTATATTTTTGTTTTCTTGACTCCGGAACTATTAATTTTTTAGTTACTATTTTTAATGTTTAAAGAGAGAAAAATGTTTAAACATAATTAAGAGAGAGGATATGGTGGTGATGAGAGAGAACATAGGGAAGAGACGGGAGAGAGAAAAATAAAAACAACCATAGAAAATTGGAGAGAGAAAGAGTAAATGGTAACTCAAAAGTCAATAATTCAAAACTAAGATTTTGGAGAGAGAAATCTACATTTGCCATTATATATATATATATATATATATATATATATATATATATATATATATATATATATATATAATACTGGAAATTAAAAGATTTCATTTTTGGGTGTTTGGTAAATTTTTTTTTTTTTTTTTTTAAAGGTTGGAGGGGACATAGACCATACCCCAACCCTTAATTTTTTTATTATATTTAATGCCTTGAAAGGCTACAATTATATATATATGATGCCTTTGGTATGGCTCGAACAATTGGTGCCTCTGGGGAGGTTTTGAACATCCGACCTCTCGGTTGAGAGTAGTTAAGTCCCAGGGTGCCTCTGGTAGGGCTTGAATACTCAACCTCTCCGTTAAGATAGGTGAGTAGCTAAATGGGGTCTTTGGATAAGACTTTAACAACAACGATGCCTCTAAAGAGGCTTGAACACCCGACCTCTCTACTGAGAGTTGTAAAGTCCAGGGTGTCTCTAGTGAGACTCGAACACCCAACCTCTCCGTTAGGAGAAGTGAGCAGTACCAGTTGAGCTAGAGCTCGTTGGTTTGGGTGTTTGGTAAATATTTTGAAAATATGTCGAAAAACATTTTCTAGTGTTTGGTAAACAGAGAGAAAATTTATAGAAAACAATATATGAATAAATACAAAAAGTATATTATGATATTAATGTCCATAGTTAATATAACATAGTTTTGAACTTTAAGTAAAATTTCCTCCAGTAACCCTCAATTTATCATTAGTGGTGTCAAATCAATAAGGTCTACTTTTTTTCAATTTCACAAATACAAATAAAAAAATTGATAATTGATATAAAAAAAGTTTAAAAAATGGATAGTGCTTGAGACTTCTTTAAACAATATAGTTGACACTAATTTTAGGACGTAATGAGTATATATTAAAATTACAATTTAAAAATAATATGCACAAATTTCATTTATATTTCTAAAAAATTTATTTGTTAAGTGAAATATTGTGCGTGTGTTTAAATAAGTGTAATTGTGGAAGGGGCGGAGTGATGTTCGGACATTTATAAAATGACTTACGATAAATAAATATGTAAGTCATTTTCCAGGAAAGAAGACTTCATTTTCCGTTGACTCGGAAAAGCTTTTACGTTGACTACATTTTCCTAATGTTACCAAACACCGAAAAATGAGAAAAACGTTTTCCAAAAGTTATTTTTCGTAAAACAAACGGAGCCTAAGATAAGTGTCTTTAATTTGATGTCCAAGAAAAATTTAATAGTTAGTGGCTCTCCTTTTCAGGTAAAGAATCCCCGTTTGAAAGTCAGAGTTTTTAACAAAATGATGCTTTTAGTAGCTCATTAGCAATAAATTGAAACTTTTATGCCTTAAGTTTTGAAAGTAGACTATTTAAGTGAATCTGTAAGTCATTTCCTTTTGATTAAACGGTGATACTCCGTTGGTGAACAAAAACCCCTCTTTATCCCCAATTGACCTATCGTTGAACTTGGTCTAAGGACCAAAAATCGTTCAAAAGGGTTTTTTTTTTATGCATTTCAATTTTCTTCACCATATAACAATTTGGCAAGGAAACATCTGGTAAACGTGTATTAATTCCTAGTCGTCTAAGACCTTGTTTGGTGCAGTGTTTTGAAACTGCAGTTTTTTCAATATGCAGTGTTTTTAAAACACAATGTTTTCAAAGCGTAATTTTTTTTCTTGTAAACATGTTTTTGAAACTATTTCAAAACACTATTTTCATAAATAGAGTAGTTGTAAAGACAACATATTTTTAAAACGCTCCAAATTAGAGCGTTTTAAAACACTTCACATTTTTAAAACGTTGTGTTTTGAATTGCTGAACTGAAATACTTGAAAAAAAAAACGTTGTATTTTTTGCCAGTGTTTTGGTCAAAATGCTCAAACAAGCACTAAATGACCATTATCCTCGAGAAGCCAGAATTATGTGTTAAGGAGATTTCATCTTCCATTCCATTGATGTTTCGTGTCCTAATCTCTGAGTTCATAGTTTTGTTAAAGGTGTGTTTGACTACACTAATTAATTGGAGTCTTTAAAACCAATTCCATTGTTTTGGAATACAATTAAAATTTTGATTGAAATTCTCATTCCATAAAACTAAATTCTATACTAAAATCTAATAATTTGAATAGTTTTGTTCCCTTTTTTCCTCTATTAATTTACACAATAACTCACCCTTCTTTCACCACCACCATAACTTTCGACCACCACCGCTGACACACTCGTCGATCCAGCCACCACCCCTGACCACCATAACCCCCTACCGCCACCCCTGATGAGCCCAATATTTCCATGAATTTTTCCTTGAATTTTCTCTTATTTTGTCCTATTTTTGAGGAAATAATGCGTTGGAAATATTAGTATTTGTGTATTTGCATTTTAATGTAGGTTTCCAAGGTTTAATCGAGCATTTATGGTAATTAACACAAAGTTCGAGGCAATTCCGGGATTTAAAGTTAAGTTGCAAATCATTTGCTTAAAGTTCGTTAAGTATGTTAAGAGTCCAAGGAAAAGAAGAGCTAACAGAGGGTTAACAGTGCTAACGAAGGATTAAATTGTAAGGCCTGGGCAGGGAAAGACTTTGCCAGCCAAATTTAAGAATCCAGGGGCACCAGGGTAACTTCCAAATCCCAAAGGGGAGACGACGCCAATTCTGAAACTTTCTCATTTTAGCGTTGTCGAGCTTTGCCGCCGCCACGTGTCATCCGCACAACCCACTCCTTCCAGACCCGTGTCCCTCCTTACTGGATCCAATCAAGACTAGCCCAACCCGCATCTACCTACCCACGTTTTTTGCCTCCTTCCTCTCACAGACTCATCTGTTTCCCCTTGGGTTGGTCCACTATGTTTCCTTGGGTACCCAACTCCATTCCAACCACCCCAGTACCCTTTTCCTCCCTAAATTACTCCCCAAAACCCCTATGTCCTTCCCTTTTTCCCCTGCTTGCTTGGAGCCTCTCTTACCCTCTCATTTAACCTTTCAAAAACCCTATTCTAAGAACAAGCCCCCATTATGGGCAGTAAGCCCTAAATGAGGCAGCAACCCCATCTTCCACCATTTCCTCTCAGTTCCTTGAAGATTATTGATCACCTTGAAGGTTTGGAACTTCAAATCAAGTGTCAAATAAGCATTTGTAATTGATGTCAACCCTAGATTCACACATTCTTCGGTTTAATTATTTCAATCTCTATTTTATGATAGTTGTTATATTTTCCAGGGTTGATTAATCTTGTAAATTGTGGAATTGGTTTGTGGTAAATTTATTTATGAAATGTAATTATTTTTTATGTCAAATGTAGTGATTTAATTTAATTTATATCTTTATTTGTTACATATTCTTTGCTCGGTTATTATTTTGTGAACTTAATGCTTTTAATTAATTGGTCATTAATTAATTAATTTTAGAAATGTTTAGAATCCGCGAGAGCTACCTTTATATTTCAGGTCGATCAATTTAATAGTATGTGTTTTTGTGATACTCACCGATAGCCAATCGGCTATTGACATGATTTGTAGAAAAATAGAGAGAATATCTTTTTACGAATTATTACCCTTGTGTTTGGTTAGTATTGTGTATTTTTAATGGTTTTGATGGTTTAACCAAATGTTAGATGATCACTTGAATTATAGGATAAGACGCGAGAGATCGTCCTATTAATTCCGAAAATTACAATAATTGTTTACGTTACATAAGACCGAAAGGAGATCGTGTGTATATAGTCATTGGGTGCTTGTTTTGATATGCAGCTATTTTCTCATATGTTATAAGAGGTGTGAGCCCGTAGCTAGGAGTTGTAGTTAGATTTGCTATAAGATGCGAGAGCACGTAGGGAATAATGTAGTGCACCCGACTACCAAGACTTGGGTTAAAGAAAAGTTAAAAGAAGATTAAATTAGACACCGGCTAGACTAGAAATATTACACTCCTATATTTTTAATCTTGATTTGATGTTACCAAACCACTTCTGCAGTAGTGTAGATTTAATTGCTTTCCTTAGTTGTTTATTTGTTTTAGTTTTTAATTCTTTTTATTTTCGCTCAAATATAATTAATTAGCCTAATTTTGGTACTTAATCGGAGTGAGAATTACGTATATTTTATGTGGGATCGATAACTCGTACTTATGTACCCTTTATTCCTTGATACGACCAGGTATTCTTATCCGAGTTGCGTTTTTGCACACATCTCCGCCGCATCCACCGCCGTCGTTAACCACCACCACTATATGCTATTTATTTTTAAAAGGAAAAACACACAAATGAGCCACCTAACTTTGCCACTTTTTTTCAATTCAACCACCGAAAGTTTAAAATTGTTATTTGGGCCATCCAATTTTATTTATGATGCAAGTGATCCCATTTTTTGGATGGTGTTAGCCCAAGACGTTATTGTGACAAACCAGGATGGTGTTACAATAATTGCCTATGTAATATATAATTATTATATTTTTTATTTATTCAGGCAAGATTCCAGTTGTAACGATCTACATTTCGAAATTATATCTGAATTGAAGACCATCGTAGATACAAATAATGTTCTAGTTAAATTGTTTCGAACGGCTAAAGATAAAATGGTTGAGGAAGGAAAATCAGATGTGAAATTAAAATTAATTGGTAGACGTTGTGGTGACGCAACAAGGTACAATCTCCCTACTGCATATGAAGTTGCTGATTTAGTTGTTGGAAATTTTGATGAGATGTTGGGTGAAAGGGATATTTTAGATTAGATGCAGACATGACAACTCAAGCGCATTAATGAGTTGAATCCTGCTTATCTTTCTCTTCAATATCCCTTGGTTTTATCCATACGGCGAAAACGGATACAGGGAAGATATTATGTATTCTGAGTTAAAACAAAGTGAAAGAAGAAGGAAAATAGTTAGTATGAGAGAATTTTTTGCCTATAGATTGCATGAAAGAGATTGTGAGCCGACAACCATACTGTTTTCTGGAAGACTATTTCAACAATTTGTTGTCATTGCATACACTATGGTCGAGAGTTCTCGATTGCTATTCGTTCGGTAGAATCAGAAGCAACTACGTTGTGAAATGTACCAAACACTTTGTTACTTGGTGAAACAGATGCGTTGACTCAAGGGAAAAAATAATATTACCTTATTCTTTTACTGGAGGAGCCAGATACATGATACAGAACTATCGAGATGCTATGGCAATATGTAGATGGGTAGGTTACCCAGATCTATTCCTCACGTTTACATGTAATCCCAAATGGCCTGAAATTGTTAGATTTGTTGAAGAACGTGGATTAAAGCTCGAAAATCGTCCAGATATTGTTTGTAGAGTATTTAAAGTTAAACTTGATGGGTTGCTTGAAAACCTTCGTAATAATACGATTTTTGGAAATTATCAATCAGGTACATTATATTGATAATCTACATAAAATTTATTTTTTTATTAAAATTATAAATTATTTTCACTTATAATTGTGTATACATGTTTAGTTTATTTTATCGTAATTTATACCATAGAGTTTCAAACGAGGGGTTTGTTACATGCTCACATATTGTTATTCCTTTCTATCGAAGACAAAGCTCTGGTAGCAGAAGCAATTGACTGTATCATTTCGGTCGAGATTCCTGATGAAGAAGAGGATCCTATTTACTATGATGCAGTTCGAGATTTTATGATACACGGTCCTTGTGGTGGTGATCGAAAGAACTTTCCTTGCATGATAAATGATCGTTGCTCAAAACATTTTTCGAAAATTTTTGTTGAAACAACCACAATTGATGAAGATAGATATCCATTGTACAGACGACAAGATAATGGAAGAACGATTGTTAAGAATGAAGTTGTTTTTTACAATAGACATGTCGTTCCTCATAATCGATACTTACTGATTACTTATGGGGCTCATCTGAATGTTGAGTGGTGTAATCAATCACGTGCAATAAAATAATTGCTTAAGTACATAAACAAATGAAACGATCGTGTGACTCTGACATTTTATCAGAGCTCAAGTGATGATAATTAGGAAATGAATATCGACGAAGTTAATTTGTATTAAGATTGTAGATAGATTTCATTTTATGAAGCTGTTTGGAGAATTTTCGGATTTGAAATACAGTACAAAGACCCCTCGTAGTGCGTCTAAGTTTTCATCTTTCGAATTAACAAAATGTTGTGTTCTCGGATTCTGATAAAATTGACACTGATGAATCGAGAATCAATTAAGCAGAACATGTTTTTGGGGTGGATGTAAGCTAATAAGAAATATGAGGAAGCAAGGGAATTGACGTATTCAGAATTTCCCAAAAAAAATTGTTCGAAATTCAAAATCACGTAAATTGATTGTAAAAAAAAATTGGTCATGCAACTGGACGAATTTTCTTTGTTCCTCATGGATCCGGCGATTTGTATTATTTGAGATGCCTTCTGAATGTAGTACGTGGAGCCACTTCCTATGATGATTTGTGTTTAATCAATAGGGTGCAATATCATTCTTTTCGAGATGCTTGCTATGCATTAGGATTGTTAAATGATGATAAAGACTATATCGATGGGATCATTGAGGCTAGCCAATGGGCATCTGCTCAATCCTTAAGAACTCTATTTTCTACCCTTTTATCATCTAGATCCATGAGTCGACTTGAAGTAGTTTGGGATACGTGTTGGTCGTATCTATTTGATGACATTTTGTACAATCAACGTAATTTGCTTCAGCATCAAGGTATATAACAATTGTTACTTTTACAAATATTGATTTGTTACGTACCTCTATTTTTATTATTTATATATTGTAGGATTGCAATTAAATGAGGATCAAATAAAAAATTATGCACTTGTGGTTGTTGAGAAGATTTTAAGGGCCATTGGAAAGTGTAACACCCGAATTTATATATATATTTATATTAGGCAAAACACACAAATGGGCCATCCAACTTTCCCACTATTTGCAATTCGGTCACCGAAAGTTTGAAATATCTATTTTGACCATCCAATTTTAGTCCAGTTGCAAGCGAGCCCATTTTTTGGATGGCGTTAGATTTAACCGTTAAGTTTAAGACAAATCTCTATTTTACCCCTGTAAATATCAAGGGAGGAACAATTATAATCAGAAAGGGTTTTAATTGTAAATAATATAATTTAGAGGGTTTTATAGATCTGGGTCTGTTCATCTTCACCTTTATCTTCTCCAATTGAGGGTATGCTCATCTTCATCTTCTGCAAAATGGGTAACTGATAGAATTTCATTAAATGAGAGTATTTTAGATGTACCTAACAACATCGATTTTAATCCTTATCTCTTCTCCTACAAGAATCCAACCTAAAAATTACATTGTAACTCAAAATACTGTTCTTAAATTTCAACCCAACCCCTAGCATCAAAATGTATGTATGAAATATAGAAAAAAATTTCACACAAAAGGCAAAATCAATGAGATCTCTTGGTCCCCTTCAAAACTCCTTCGCCCCATCTTTCATGATCACTGCCAATTTAGCCCTCCCGACAATGCCTCACCATTCATCTAGTTTCCCCTCTGCCACCACGCCACTAGCACCACCACCTCAGCATCCTCCTACTCCACGTCATCAACTCAATCTTTCACACCCAACGATTTCGAGTTCATCTCCACAATCAAGCCCACAGGCTACACCTCCATCCACGACCTCCTCCCCACTCTCACCGTCGTTCAATCCCCGACCCCTTCCTCTACCAGTCAATTTGGTTATGAAATCTCGATGAGGAATCGACTCATCAAGCAGGCCGCCTGGGCTTACCTTTAGCTTATGTCGACCTCGTCTGAATCATCTGACCGGAGCTTCATTTACCGTCTCTAGATTGACCCGGTCGCTGCTTTCTTCCGATTCATAGCTCATTACAGAGGAAGCTGTGTTATAATGATGAGATGGAGGAGGAAAAATGGTAGGGGACAGAAGGCTCATCGGAAGACCAAAAACCGGGTTTGGGTTTTATGGGGAAGAGGAAGTTGACGGTTCTTCTACAATTTTTGCCAGATCTGAATCGATTTATCGCCGGATCTAAATCTATCGACGGATCTGCAATCTTGGCCGGACAAATTTGTTCGCTGTTGAACGGTACTCGAAATGCTAATTGTTGGCGAGATGACAATGTTTTAATTAGCTCAGTTGTCGGATCATATTTCTCAAACTTCGATCAATTTCTTTAGGATTATGATACATCTGGGTTTGTAGAAATCCTCAAATCTGGAAGACTTTCCTTGTTAAGATTTCTTTTTAATTATACTTGGACCCCTTTTCTTTATACAAATAACATATGTAATTATTTGTTTTTCAGTTAGACCCCTTGGGTTTCTAATATCATACAAAAAATTGTATTTAGAAGGGTAAAATAGATATTTGTCTTAAACTTAACGGTTAAATCTAATGACATCCAAAAAATGGGTTCGTTTGCAACTGGACTAAAGTTGGATGGCCAAAATAGATATTTCAAACTTTCGGTGGCCGAATTGTAAAAAGTGGGAAAGTTGGGTGGCCCTATTGTGTGTTTTGCCTTTATATTAAGATTAAATGGTGAAGTTTAAATATTTATTTTTGGTTAAGTTGACCTTAAGAGCAATCTTAGATGACTAAAGGACCTTTAGGATTAACTTGGAATTATTTTGGAATAAGTTTTGTGTACCATTGCACGAGTTTGAGTTGATTTTCGGTTTGGGTCGCGTATTCCTGCTGCCCAAAGACAGCCCGTAGTAAATTGGTCACACTTTAATGTAGAGAACTCGGAATTGAGATCCATTTGATGTGTTAGAAACTAGACTTCAAAAGCTTTCTAGCCATATATTATTTGTAATTTTGGCCTTGTAAATCAATCTAGACATGTATTTGAAGTTGACTGAAGTTTTGGGCAGCATTTGGGCTTTAGTCACTTGTTTGGCCCATTAGGATTTGAGCACATTTACCTCCCTTACTTGATAATCGGTCATACTCCACCATTTGTGAGTTTGAAGTTTTGACTTCCAAGCTCAATTTGCTATCGATATTTATCCGTTTTTGATTCCGACTTCGCAGGAGTGTTATACGTGTTGAGGGCTCCCTTTGTACCCGAGAATTATGGAGTAGTGTAACTTATTACTTTAATAATTTATTATTATTCCTTTAATTCCGATTCCTTTGATTCCTTTGAGGTTGGTAATTTATTTAGGGGATGATTATACCCTTATAGAAATTTAGTTGTAATAATAATACATTATTATTTGACGTTTAGGGGCAAATAAATAATTAACAGTTGTGACCCAAAAGTGTTATAATATATTAATTGACCCAGCAGGGTTAAATTATATGACAGTTAAAGTATTGATTGATGGAATAATATATTAGTCCCTACGTGTTAAATATACTTATGAGGTATTGTTATTGACTTTACAGAGCGTAGTTAGAGTTGACTAATAATTAAGTTGGTATAATTTTGACTAGTCAATAATTGTTTTACTTTAAAATAATATTTTAGTTTAGTGGTAATAGTTTGTTTTCATCTTGCATCCATCTTCATCTTCTTCACCAACATATAGAGAGAGAGAAAAAAATGTTTGTTCATGGAGTTTTGCCGATTCCCGGAGCTACGGGCATCCGATCGTCAAGCCGAGACCGTCATCGCGAAGCTCTCGATGAGGAGAACATTTTGCCTCGGTTTGTTTCCGTTTTATTTAGAGTTTATTGGTCGACATAGGTACGTAACTAAACTTTCTACTTTCACTCTCTAGCCTATTTTGATGCTAGGTTGATAAAAACTTGTTTCCCATGATTTGTTTAGATAAAACATGTCTAGATGATATGTTTATGTGGGTTTGGAGTTGTTGAACATGTGAGATTTCATTTGTTGGGTTTGTTGTGTTCATTGAAGCAATTAGGAATGGAAATTACTTAGAAACCC
Organism: Codonopsis lanceolata; assembly: GCA_013146195.2. Classification (NCBI taxonomy): domain Eukaryota; kingdom Viridiplantae; phylum Streptophyta; class Magnoliopsida; order Asterales; family Campanulaceae; genus Codonopsis; species Codonopsis lanceolata. Next base: position 122,444,414 of record CM028381.1, on the reverse strand, counting down.
AAATGAAAATAAATTTCGAAATTATACTTTGACCTAGAATTTGGAAAACTGTATTTTGACTTGATAGAGTTAATTAAAATTTTAAAGTGTTGTTTGAGCCTTAGGATAAATTTCTATGACTTTTTGTGTTCGTCGGGTCTCAATTGGGAGATTTCGAGATTTGGTCGGGTGAGACCGAAATTGGTGAATTTGCGTATTGAATGGGTTTAGGACTTCAATTGAAATCTTTGGGTGATGCTAGCATGATAATATTGTGATGTGGCAAAAATATCAGTCATACCGGGGGTGCCGAAAGTCGTCGATGTGCGTGGATCGTTCGTTGACTGGATTGGTGACGAAACTGTGTCGTTTGAGTCGGATATCTGGCTTTATGTGGATCTCTACAAAACAAACACCGTGAGTGGTGGGGGATGTCCCCCAAAACCCTCCGGCGTGAGAATCAGTACAGTGTCAGAATATAGGAGGCGCATAGCCCCCGTGTGTGGAGTGAGAACTGTAGAAGAGAAAGAGAGTGTATGAGAGTCTGCCCTACTATGAGATAGTAGGGTTTATTTATACCTGAGGGATTAGGGTTTACTTGTCATGCATGGGCCAGGCCCATGGTATTCAGTAGTCCTGTAAAGAGTAGTGGGCTAGTGCAGTAGAAAGCCCCCTCACCCAAGCGAGGCCCAAAAGCCTTTTTAGGCAGATTAAATATAGGCACTTCAGTAGCCCCTTGGTCCTTATTTCTTGGGATTTATCTCAAGGGTAAGGAGTATAATTTTCTGTCAAGCGTGACATATACTCAACCGCGAGATATTCGAGCGGGAGGATAAAATAAAGCTCAGTCGCGAGTAAACTCGAGCGAGGAGCGTAAGCGCATGTAGGCGCGGTGTACTACTCAACCGCGAGTAACACTCGAGCAAGAGGACAATGTAAAGCTCAACCGTGGGATGCCCGAACGGGGAGCGTAAGCGCAGGTCGGCGCGGTGTACTACTCAACCACGAGTAACACTCGAGCAGGAGGACAATGTAAAGCTCAGCCGCGAGTAGACTCGAGCGGGGAGCGTAAGCGCAGGTAGGCGCGGTGTACTACTCAACCGCGAGTAACACTCGAGCGGGAGGATAATGTAAAGCTCAACCGTGGGATGCCCGAACGGGGAGCGTAAGCGCAGGTAGGCGCAGTGTACTACTCAACCGCGAGTAACACTCGAGCGGGAGGACAATGTAAAGCTCAACCTTGGGATGCCAAAACGGGGAGCGTGAGATAAAGCTCAACCGCGAGATGCTAGAGCGAGAGGGTAATGTACTTCAACATAGTGAGGGTCTTCAAGAATCCGAGCAACCTCACCATGGTGAGAGCCGTCTGGAAATCCGTATGCTCAAGCGAGAAGCTCAACTGTGGGATGCCCAAACGGGGAGCGTAAGCGCATAAAGAAAATCCAGAAGCCTCACTTTGGTGAGGGTCTTCGAGCAATCCAGCAGCCTCAACATGGTGAGGGTCTTCAAAAATCCGAGCAACCTCACCATGGTAAGAGCTGTCTGGAAATCCGTATGCTCAAGCGAGATGCTCAACCGTGGGATGCCTAAACATGGAGCGTAAGCGCATAAAGGAAATCTAGAAGCCTCACCATGGTGAGGGTCTTCGAGCAATCCAGCAGCCTCAACATGGTGAGGGTTTTCAAAAATCCGAGCAGCCTTACCGTGGTGAGAGTCCTCTAGAAATCCATATGCTCAATCGAGAAGCTCAACCGTGGGATGCCCAAACGGGGAGCATAAGCGCGTAAAGGAAATCCAGAAGCCTCACCACGGTAAGGGTCTTCAACAATCCGAGCAGCCTTACCGTGGTGAAGGTCTTCGGAGTGATAATAAGAAACTTGGGCTCTAGCGCGAGTGTAATCTAAAGCTCGAGCTGTGGCACGAGTGTAATATGAAACTTGGGCTATGGTACAAGCATAGGGTACGTGGACACAGAATAAAGACGTGAAGCTCAGATTACGGCATGAGCAAGACGTGCACAGGCACGGAGCAATGATGATCTGAGACTCAGGCTGTGGCGTGAGCATGACGTGCACGGGCACGAGAATAACAATATGAAGCTCGAGTTGTGGCACGAGCGTAGCGTGCATGGGCACGATAACAATAACATGAAACTCGGGCTGTGGCGCGAGCGTATCGTGCACGGGCACGATAGTAATGATCTGGAGCTCGGGTGTAGCACGAGAGTTACGTGCACGGGCACGGTAATGATAACATGAGGTTCGGGCTGTGGCTCGAGCATGGCGTGCACGGGCACGAGATAACAACGTGGAGCTCGGGATGTGGCGTGCATGGGCATGAGAATAATGACATGAAAGCTCGGGCTGTAGCACAAGCGTAGCGTGCACGGGCACGATAATGATAACATGAGGCTCGGGCTGTGGCTCGAGCATGGCGTGCACGGGCACGAGAATAATGATCATGAGACTTGGGCTGTGGCTCGAGCATAGCGTGCACGGGCACGATAACAATAACATGAAGCTCGGGCTGTGGCGCGAGCGTAGCGTGCACGGACACGGTAACAATAACATGAAGCTTGGGCTGTGGCGCGAGCATGGCGTGCACGGGCATGATAATGATAATCTGAAGCTCGGGCTGTGCCGCGAGCATAGCGTGCATGGGCACGATAATAACGACATGAGGCTCGGGCTGTGGCGCGAGCGTGGCGTGCACGGGCACGATAATGATAATCTGAAGCTCGGACTGTGGCGCGAGCATAACGTGCACGGGCATGATAATAATGACATGAGGCTCGGGCTATGGCTTGAGCATAGCGTCTGCGCACGATAATAATAATCTGCACGGCGTAGCATCTGGAACACGATAGTAATGATCTGGAGCTCGGGTGTAGCACGAGCGTAGCATGCACGGGCACGATAATGATAACATGAGGTTCGGGCTGTGGCTCGAGCATGGCGTGCACGGGCACGAGATAACAACGTGGAGCTCGGGCTGTGGCTCGAGCGTGGCGTGCACGGGCACGAGAATAATGACATGAAAGCTTCGGGCGTAGCAGCGTAGCGTCTGCACGCACGATAATGATAACATGAGGCTCGGGCCGTGGCTCGAGCATGGCGTGCACGGGCATGAGAATAATGATCATGATGCTCGAGCTGTGGCTCGAACATAGCGTGCATGGGCACGATAACCATAACATGAAGCTCGGGCTGTGGCGCGAGCATGGCGTGCACGGGCACGATAATGATAATCTGAAGCTCGGGCTGTGTCGCGAGCATAGCGTGCACGGGCACGATAATAATGATATGAGGCTCGGGCTGTGGCTCAAGCATAGCGTGCACGGGCACGATAATAATATCTGGCTTCGAGGCGTGCGTAGCGTCTGAGCACGATAGTAATGATCACGAGCTTCGAGTGTAGCAGGCGTAGCGTAGCACGAGAACGATAATGATAACATGAGGCTCGGGCTGTGGCTCGAGCATGGCGCGCACGAGATAACAACGTGGAGCTCTGGCTGTGGCTCGAGCGTGGCGTGCACGGGCACGAGAATAATGACATGAAAGCTCGTGCTGTAGCACGAGCGTAACGTGCATGGGCACGATAATGATAACATGAGGCTCAGGCTATGGCGCAAGCATGACGTGCACGAGCACGATAATGATAATCTGAAGCTCGGGCTGTGCCGCGAGCATAGCATGCACGGGCACGATAATAATGACATGACGCTCGGGTTGTGGCTCGAGCATAGAATGCACGAGCACGATAATAATAACATGAAGCTCGGGCTGTGGCGCGAGCATGGTGTGCATGGGCACGGTAATGATAATCTGAAGCTTCGGGCGTGCGAGCATAGCGTCGTGCGATAATAATGACATGAGGCTCGGTAGCCGCTGGAGCATTGCGGCACACGATAATAATGATCTGGAGCTCGGGTGTAGCTCGAACGTAGCGTGCACGGGCACAATAATGATAACATGAGGCTCGGGCTGTGGCTCGAGCATGGCGTGCACGGGCAGAAGATAACAACGTGGAGCTCGGGTTGTGCCGCGAGCATAGCGTGCACGGGCACGATAATAATGACATGAGGCTCGGGTTGTGGCTCGAGAATAGCATGCACGGGCACGATAATGATAACATGAGGCTCGGGCTATAGCACGAGCGTAGCGTGCACGAGCACGATAATGATAACATGAGGCTCGGGCTGTGGCTCTAGTGTGGCGTACATGGGCACGATAATGATACTCTGAAGCTCGGGCTGTACCGCGAGCATAGCGTGCACGGGCACGATAATAATGGCATGAGGCTCGGGCTATGGCTCGAGCATAGCGTGCACGGGCATGATAATAATAATCTGAAGCTCGGGCTGTGGCACGAGCATAGCGTGCACGGGCACGAGATAACAACATGGAGCTCGGGCTGTGGATCGAGCGTGGCGTGCACGGGCACGAGAATAATGACATGAAAGCTCGGGCTGTAGCACGAGCGTGGCGTGCACGGGCACGAGAATAACGACATGAAAGCTCAGACTATAACACAAGCGTAGCGTGCACGAGCACGATAATGATAACATGAGGCTCGAGCTGTGGCTCGAGCGTGGCGTGCACTGGCACGGGCACGATAATGATAATCTGAAGCTCGAGCTGTAGCACGAGCGTAGTGTGAGCATAGTGTGTCGGGCACGAACTAGACTAAGTGCTTGGTTCTGGCCAAGACTTTGAGCGGGCAGGGCCCCTATCGCCTTGGGCGAGCTTCCAAAAGATTGCCTAGCGGGCAGGGCCCTACTCTAAGCGGCAACCAACAACCGGGCATGGCCCTTGTTCGATGTGGGTATCTCGAAGCGGTTGTTAGTATATCAACTGAGTGTAGAGATATATGACTAACAGTGTTGCTCGGTCATTATAGGAATCCGAGGTAGTTAGCCGCTATCTTGTAGGCATGGCCTCTATCGCCCTGGGCGAGCATCCAAGTACGTGAACCGGGCATGGCCGCATCTCACCCACGGAGAGGATGAGTTCACTAATAATCAGGTGTAGAGGAAGGTTGACCAGGCAGGCGAGAAGATTTTGTCAAGCAATCCGAAAGCTGTTTGTATAAATGAACACATTAACAATTTGGATGTACAAATATGAAAGAACTTGCCTTTTTGTTGATAAGATAATAGTGGTTCCAACAGGGCTGAGGGTCTTGCCTGCTAGTGCATTAGGCCGTCCGAATAGTTGTAAAGATATCTGGGCTTTTCCGTTTGAGGGCAGGCCCCCTACTTTCCGGCTATAAGTGTCTACTTTGAGGTCGGGAAGTAATTATGGTCGTTGCAGTTTTCCTTCTAAGGAAGTATGGGTTGGTACCAAGAGTGTGCCTAAGGCACTCAGTGCGAGCGGAATCAACTCTAACGAGGATGGTGTCATGGTTCTCGCGGTTACCAAGTCTTAGTTGACTTGGTTTGAGTACCTAAAAGTTTAGTGCATTATTTGCGAAGCAAACATAGTCCCATTTTAAATAAAATTGGGGTATGTATTATGCATTTAATCTTATGATAATAAGATGGTGTACATGCTAGCGATTTATATAAATCACAATAAATAAATATTGTTATTAGCACGATTGGGGAAAATAACATCAGTATTGATATTGTGCGTCACATGCGATCAAAACATGATTTGTAAAGAGAGTTCACGCGCGAATTTTGGCGTAGCCGTGAATAACTCAATTGATATGTCAAATTTGATAAGTGAGTGAGTATGCACTTTCTTTTTTCATACGCGGTCGGGTATTAGTAAAATCATAAGGCGCGTAAAGGCGGCGTCATACATACGGTCGCACATGCAAAATATATTTAATTGTATGCCTTGATGTAGTATAGCATAACATACATCATCATGGTGGACAATTTAATGTAAACATGACATAATTATGAGCATAAATGTATTATAATTACTCTGATTTATGTCGCATAATAATTGTCACACTTGAATTTCATGCATTATTCACCAATTAATGATAATTTTAATCGGTTAGTACAGTTATCATGCCAAGTCGTCATGTCATATGTACTTATAGCATGACAATTTATTTGATTATAGCTATCTTGCATGATGCCGAGTTATGATTGTCATTATTAATTATCGCAATTAATAATTTTAAAGGAAATTAAAGTCCCAAAATTATAATTAAATCAGGGCATATATATATTGCATACATATTTTACGCAAATTATTGTGTCTCATGTTAATTTGGAGCAGTAAATTAATCATACGAATTATTTATAAACTTTAATTTATGTTTCGTTAACTAATTATACTATGGTATTGCAAAGAAAGAGTTCACATGATCATAATTTGCAAGAATGGAGGGCAAAATTGGAAAGAGAACACCTGATTTGCTTAGGAAATGGTCTGAACCGGGTCTGAACCGGTCATAAAAGGTTGAACCGGGCCATGAACCCCTGCTGTGAGCTGGGCGGTTCAGTTGAACCCCTTACACTCTGTTAGCTTTTCCTGACGGAGTTTAATGAAACACCAATAGTGGGAGCCAGCTGGAGAATGATGTCAGCTAAAGTGCAAAATAGCTGGGGGGGATGACGTCATGGATGACGCCAGCAATTCTACAATGCGCCATGACGTCGAGAAGCTTGATCTGGGAGGCGTGAGCAGCGTGAAAATGGCGTCCAACCAACCAGCGGCTTCAGGTGGCGCGTTTAGGCGCGTTACTACTCCGATGACCTCGATTTTTGGGGCTTTGAACTCGTCTTGTTGAGACGCAGGTACTGGTGGTGTTTAAATCCCGTGAAAGTTCTGGAATGGTGCAGATCTAACAGACCGGAGATCTGCCGGCGTGTTGCTTTAACCACCGCCTTCAGCGACTTGTAGTGGCGCGTGAGGGAGCGTCAGAGCTCTGATGGGGATAATTCTGATGCCGCCAGACTTGTCTTGTCAAGGCGTATCGCACGACATTGTTTAATTCTGTTACGAGCTTTTTCTTTTCCGCCCAATCCGCATGGAAAGTTTGTTCGATATTATGATCAATGGTGTTCCGGCACCCCGTAAACGAAGCTCAACCATGAACGACGGAGTCCGTAAGTTCAGGGAAACAAAGTGTAGTCGTTCCCGGCAACAGAACCAAACTGATGTGGCAAAAATATCAGTGATATCGGGGGTGCCGAAAGTCATCGATGTGTGTGGATCGTTCGTTGACTGGATTGGTGACGAAACTGTGTCGTTTGAGTCGGATATCTGGCTTTATGTGGATCTCTGCAAAGCAAACACCGTGAGTGATGGGGGATGTCCCCCAAAACCCTCCGGCGTGAGAATCAGTACAGTGTCAGAATATAGGAGAGCGTGTAGCCCCCGTGTGTGGAGTGAGAACTGTAAAAGGGAAAAAGAGCGTATGAGAGTCTGAATGAGAGTTTGCCCTACTATGAGATAGTAGGGTTTATTTATACCTGAGGGATTAGGGTTTACTTGTCATGCATGGGCTAGGCCCATGGTATTCAGTAGTCCTGTAAAGAGTAATGGGCTAGTGTAGTGGAAAGCACCCTCGCCCAAGCGAGGCCCAAAAGCCTTTTTAGGCAGATTAAATATATGCACTTCATATTGTTAGTTAATAAAATAAGTAGTTTGAGAATTTAATGAAGAAGGTTGTGTCTAAATTGTGAAATTTCAAGATTTGGACATTTTGGGTAATTATGGGTTTAATTATGTTTGTTGGGTATCTATGCCTTAAAGAACATGTTAATGGGTTTAGGAACCCGGATAATTTATAAATCTCGAAATGAGTTTGTGACTTAACTTTTTAAAGTTAGTGTTTCGACTCAGCGGAGTAAAATAGAGTTTTAATGGGTTTGTGTGAGTCCTAGGATAAAATCCTACGACGTTTAGAGATCGTTGAATCTAATTTGTGAAATCACAACATTATGTCATTTTTGAAGATTTTTGGTTTGGATGATAATCGATGGTTTAGGACTTCATTATAAGTCCCTATGAACATATTAGTAAAGTCTAAAATCCTTACACGACTCTCTAGAATAGCTAGATTTCAAACTAATGAGAACATTAAATGTTGGGAAGTCAAGTTTTGTGCACTCTAGTGCATTAACTTGTTATAGAATCTAAGATGTGATTCTTGTGTGATAAATGGTGAATTGGGAATATGATTAGATGATCGATTCGTATATGATGATGAGTGTACTTTTGGGCACTCTATTTAGAAAGTCTTGGGTTACAATTGCGATAGCATTGATGACATGCTTGTAATAATGAGGTTTTGTAATAATTGAACTCGTTAAAGATGGTGTTTGTATAATTCATGGACTACTATGAATTTTGGGAGTTAGGATGAATTATCATTCTAGGAAGAATTTGTTATTCATGACCTAAAGGGTTTAATGATCCTAGTCTAACGAAGTAGTCTTCGACGATGTATGTTCGGTTTATGGTTGAGTAAATAACTTAGCTTGATTAGTTCACGACAATTATGCGTTGATCATGATTTATGTAGTAGAGCTTGATAACCTACTTGATTTGTTGAGTTCACTCTTACGAAATTGATTGTTATTGGTTTATGGCAAGTAAATATCTACTTGTGTATTTCATTAAGTCCAGCTAGCATAACGTGATTTGATTGGTTAAGTCAATGGTGAGACGATACATCACTTATACGAATCGTAAGATTCGTATTCACTATGGATCATCGTACCGAAGATCGCACATACACCTCCACTATGGGCCGCAGTAGGGAAGTAGCCACATTGTCATATCAATACGTGTATCGTTGGCTTACTATTTAAACCGAGTCGGTTCTCAGTACAAGTCGATGTATTACACGAGCATCGATGACACGAAGTAGTTTAATACTGTGTATTGCAGGAGCAACACAGTGGAACTAATTGGGTATCTTCTCGATCCCTTATATGGCCTTCTATGAGCACTTATGTAACAACAAATAGTTAATTGGAACATGAGATCTACCTGACCATATTTGTCTTGATTGTGCATTATATGAAAACTTGAGGTGTGTGTGTGTATATATATATATATATATATATATATATATATATATATATATATATATATATATATATATATATATATGCATGATGATTTTTATAAGAAGGTCAGTCTAATTCATTTGGTTTGTTTTTGAACAGAGATACTTACCTTGGTTCACTTGGACAGTTTAGGAATGGAAAAAATGGTTATTTTGTGAAGTATCTAAGTGATACGACACCTTTTCACGGGTTTTGTCATTTGTAAAACGACACCATGATAATTTTAATGTTGAATAATTATATGTTACATATCTCTTGTAGTAGTGTATTGGGTCATTATGACTCATTCCGTACTTTATTTTCTAGTTGCAGTCATTCGTTAACCATGTTGAGGCCGAGTCGATCGTGACTATAGCAATGCGCAGCTGGTCGACAGATTGAGTTGAGATCGTGTGTTTGTGCTTGTAGCAACCGACTCTTTTGAGTAGTAGCTCGTGGAGTCCCATTTCTTTATAGCATCGTCATTTATATTTTTGTTACGTTATTATTCTTGTGAGGTCGACTTCATAAAAAGTAATATAGACTTTACGGTAGGGTAGAATACTTGGGTATTTATGTTGATTGTATTTCTGTAGCCGACACGTATCGTTGAGCTTCTGTACTTTAATTCGTAGTATTTATTTAGTTGTCTGCTAGGCACGCAGTAGCCACGGGGCTTTCAGTATTAGTTGTTGTTGTTGTTGTCTCTGGTATGCCTTAGTCGTTGAGTTGTTGTATCAGGTTGGATTCTTGTTGTTTCGCTGGCCTTGAGAATCGATGGTTTGTTATGCGTCTGCAATGTTGCGGCACGCGAGTTTTGTTTTTCCCTCATGAGTCAATTGTCTCTCCTAGTTTTGTTTGGTATCGGTTTCGAGCTTCCTAGCTCGGGGCTTCACTCTATTATTGCTTTTGCAAATTCGATTTTTGAAATCTCGTTTTTTAGTACTACTTTATGTCCATTGATTATTTGGTTTAGCGGCACAACCCCAGTGTTCCGTGATGGAATTCAGGTCGGGTCATGACACGAAGGAGTCTCCGCGAGTCTCAATCAAAGTCATTCCCAAACTATCAGTTTTTCAATTTCTCGGGTAATAAATTGTTAAAAGATGAAATGTGTTACAATCGAATAAGCTTGGTTGAAGAACACAAAAAATTTGTGTCAAATTTGAATGATGAGTAACTCTATGTTTATGAAGCTATTATCGAATCAGTTAATTCAGATATTGGAAGGATTTTCTTTGTTAATGGTTATGGAGGTACTGGGAAAACATTTATCTGGAAAACTCTATCTGATGGGTTAAGAGGAAAAGGAGAGATCGTATTAAACGTGACATCAAGTGGTATAACTTCTCTTTTAACTGCTTATTCACGATTTTCAATTCCTTTTAATCTGAATAAAGATTCAACATGCAACATAAAGCAAGGTAGTCCTCTTGCAAAGCTTATATTGAAGGTCAAACTAATTGTATGAGACGGGGCTCCAATGATGCATAAGCATTGTTTTGAAGCATTGGATCGCAGTATGAGAGATATCATGAAAGTTATACAGCCATCTAGATGTAATATTCCATTTGGTGGCAAGACAGTTGTGTTTGGTGGAGATTTTCGGCAGATATTGCCTGTGATTCCAAAAGGAAGTAGACAAGACATAGTTCATGCCACTATTAATTCATCGTATTTGTGGAAGGATTGTACTGTATTAAGGTTGGCAACTAACATGAGATTACAAAGTATGAGATCCAACGAGAGTTCTGCATAATTAAAACTCTTTGCTGATTGGATTGCAAAGATTGGCGATGGAAAAATTGGTGAACTAAATGACGATGGTCCTACTGTTGATATTCCCGATCAGCTACTGATTAAAGAATTTGACGATCCAATTGCTGTAATTGTATAAAGTACATATCCTTCATTTGGAAGACGATTCATCATTTTTGGAAGGGAGAGCTATTCTGGCTCCGACTCTTGATGTGATTAATTTAATAATGATTACATGATATCGAAGAACACTACTGAAGGAAGACTGCATTTGAGTTCAGATTCTCCGTGTCATTCTGATAGAAATGTTGATCTATTGAATGATATACATACTCCTGAATTTTTAAACGAAATTTCAAGTTCTAGAATCTCAAATCATGAGTTGAATTTGAAGGTTGGAACTCCAGTAATATTGCTTCGTAATATTGACCATTCACTTGGGCTATGTAATGGCACGAGGTTAATTATTACAAGGTTGGGTAATCATGTTTTAGAAGGTCGAGTTCTTTCAAAAGGACATTTTGGTTATGTTGTTTTGATTCCAAGGATGTCACTGACACCATCTAATCATAGAATTCCCTTCAAATTCCAAAGAGTCAATTTCCGCTGATGGTGTCTTACGCAATGTCTATAAATAAAAGTCAAGGTCAGTCATTGTCTAATATAGGACTTCTTTTGAAAAAAATCAGTTTTTAGTCATGACTAGTTGTATATTATTTTGTCTAGAGTTACTAATCCTATGGGCCTTCAAATTTTGATAAATGATACCCATAGTGGTAGTCGTAATAATCATACATGTTCAACGACAAATGTTATGTATAAAGAAGTATTCCAAAATTTATTATATTTTTTTTCAAATTTATGTGATTTTTGATATTTAATTTTATGGTTTATATTAATTTTTTAAAATTTTGTTTGTATTAAAGTTTTTTATTATATATTATTCAACTTGAATTGTTTATATGATTTTACACCTGTGTACAAACTGAGCAACGGGTGCATCACTAGTTTATTTTTAAAAGGCAAAACACACAAATGAGCAACCCAACTTTGCCACTTTTTTCAATTCGGCCACCGAAAATTTGAAATTGTTATTTAGGCCATCCAACGTTAGTTATGAAGCAAGCGATCCCATTTTTTGGATGGTGTTAGTCCAAGACGTTAAATTTAAGTGAAATCCTTTTTTTTTTCCCATGTAAAACTTAATTTGTGTGATTTTAGAAACCCAAAGGAGTCCAATTGAAAAAAGAAATTGCATGTCCTTGGTATAAAGAATAGGGGTCAAAATGTACTTATACTTCATCTTCATTTTCAACATCTAAACATGCTGCAAGCCTGTACATCACAGAATCCAGTTGAACCCAACAATAAGAGAAGAAAGAATAACTAACAAAAATCAATGCCACTATGAGAATCATGATTTACAAATCAAGACTCAAAAAAATTAATAGAAATTTGGGGGTCACATATTTCGGTTCATCCTCAAACCCGATCAGACTCCAATTTAAATAGCGATTAACGAAATGTCGAAGCGAATTGGATTCCTCTCTTCTCTTTGCGATCTCTCTCAGATCAACTTTGCAGCCTCAGTCTTCATCCATCTCAAATTGGTAGCCATTTTATGGTCAAGGAAAGTCTTGAAGCGGGTCCCTCTTGGTCTTTCCGTTCAAGTTCTCGGGCGGGTATACGAAAGATCTTACCCTACCCTATTGACGGTTTGTTACCATTATTCAGGCTATCCCTTTCTATCATCTGTCTCATGATTCAGATCTCATTTTAGGGATTCAAATTCGGAGGCAACAGTTCTCTTCCCTTAAATCCAGTAACGCATATCGAGGGCTTGAAATTGGAGGCTCTGGACCTTCTGTAGTTTCCCTTGACAAAGATCGTCGTTGTCCATACACGAGATTGGTGGCTGCCAACGAGCTCGCAGGTAGCGATGTAGAGAATGGGCCTGACGTGCTTGCCGCCGGCGAGGAGGGAAAAGCACATGGTGCAGTGAATCATGGGTGGGTCTCTGATGGGTATGGATTCATCTAAGGCTTTGTTGACAGAGTTAGCCTTGTCAAACATGTAAGCTTTGAATCGAAAGTCAGGTCTGGGTAAGAAGAGTCCAGATCTGGAGGTGGTTTTGACCAGATCTGGGTTAGGGTTGAGATGAAGATTCGTTGAAAATGAGAGAAGGACGGAGGGAGAAATCGGGGAAGGAGAAGCAGGCTCGTCGGATCTTAAGTAGGGGCAGCGATTATGGTGGATGATGGCGGAGCTGGGTTCTGGCGCTGTAGAAGAGAAGGAGTCGGTCGGAGTCTAGCTCACTGCTACTGTGAGACGTGAGAGGGAGATCGTGAAACCCTTTCCCTCGTTTGTCCGAGACCGAGAGTATATGTGTGTGTGTGTGTGTGTGTGAGAGAGAGAGAGAGAGTGTGTGTGTGTGTTTGATTTGGTGAATTGAAAGTAATGGGTGGTGTTCATGGCAAATGTTGTGGGAAGATGAAAATGAACCTAGATCTGTAACCAAAGTTCTAATATTTACAGTTAGACCCCTTTTTATTATAATTGTTCCTCCCTTTTGTTTGTGTTTTCAATTGTGCCTCTTTGAATTTCTAATATCACAAAGTTTTAGTATTTACAGAGGAAAAAAAAAGAGATTTCACTTAAATTTAACATCGTGGGCTAACGACATCCAAAAAATGGGCTCGCTTGCATCATAACTAAAGTTGGATGACCCAAATAACAATTTCAAACTTTCGGTAGCTGAATTGAAAAAAAGTGGCAAAGTTGGGTGACCTATTTGTGAGTTTTACCTTTTTAAAAATATAAAAAGTATTAATATTTGTTTTAGTTATGTTAATTTGAAACTTTGCCATTTAAATCAATAACTACCACTACCATTAGACTAGACTAGATATTTGAAAAATTATTACAATCTTATTTGAAGTAGAATATATAATTACAATTGAATTTTACACATTATCCAAACCATGAAATTGCTATGATTCTAAAAGCAAATTTCACTTTATTTAAATTGTATAAAATTTAATTTTTTATAGTATTCAAAAACGATGTATCCAAACGGACCCTAATAAGTCTTATTTCTAATGATGTTTTGAGTAAGTCAATATTATGAATGTGTTTGTATCATACAACATTTCATCCATAAGAACTTCAGTGTAATGTTCCTTTTTTCTATATACATCATACATGTAATTTTCTTTTACCGTTCAACTAAGTTGTTAACCATGGTTCTTAATTATCCCTAGCATGGAGCTCTTTATATATATATATATACCAAATGCTAATTAAGTTTCGATCAAATTAATTACAACAATATATATATTTTTTAATTAGCCGAAAGGGTGATTCTTTTGGACACGAGATTAAAGTAGCAATAATTTATTCCAATTTTGCGACTCAATTGTTTTAATTTCAAAAGCTAAAATTCGTCAACAAAAGTGGTTTATATTAGGGTTGCTATGCTAATTTTACATCTCATAAGTTTCAAGTGTTTCAAAAGTTGACTTTAAATTTGGAGAGCATGTTTTTTATAAAACGGTTTTACGGATCATAATTCAAAAGAAAGAATTCATTATCTTACATCTCAACCACCAACACACGATAAATTAAGTAAAAAAGATTTTTATACGGTAATATATAAAGATATTGGTGGAACTAAATAGAGTGAAAGCAGAAAACTATTGACGAAAGTTTCAAAAGCTTGTTGAAAGCAAAGAAGATAGCCTATATCACTTTATTGTTAAAGTCAACCTCAAACAACGAATTGTTCGGTGTAGCAAAAGCCCTTAAATATTTAATGATTCTTTAAAAAAGGTTTTCTTGGCACTCGAATTAGTACTTACTATAATAATTTTTTTTCTTTTCGAAACTCAATTTCTTCCAAATAAATGAATAATTGGCCAAAAATACTAGTCCTACGAAAAATTTGTCTTAAGTTGAATAAATGCAACTTTACAAATAAATGAATAATTATGTTGAATAATGATTGGTTGTGAATTGTGATATTTGGCTGAAGACAATTCGTGGAAGTTGGAAGTTGGAACGAGTTGAGCTATGCATAAAATAAAACAAGTAGGAGTAATAAGAAAAGAGAAAATATTTAATTAATTCACCGCCCACCTCCTTATCATGCCTCGTCAATTAGTGAATAACCTTTCTGAGAAGGCCTGCACACTCCCATGACTATGACAACCTCCATCGTTCTGGACCACTACTCTCTCTCTCTCTCTCTCTCTCTCTCTATATATATATATATATATATTATCTGTTCTTAAAGTAATATTCCCTCCGTCCTTAAATAATCGTTCTGGTTGACCCAGCGCACAGTTTAAAAAAAAACAATTGACTTGATTATTTATATTGGTTTAATGTGTAGTTTCCTTTAAAGTCCATATGTATATAGCCCATCATTAAAGTAGAGTGAAAAAGTAAGGGTAAAGCGGTAAAAGTGATGTTCTAAAAAGATAAGTTTCAAAGTGGACAATTATTTTGGGATAAACGAAAAATGAAAAGAGGACGATAATTTAGGGACGGAGGGAGTAGTTTTGTTCTTCTTTTATGTTTGTTCTAAAAAAATTTACCTTATGTCTAAACTTTTCTTTTAAAACTATAATTTTATCATTTTGCCTTTTTTTTTCCTTTTACTTTAATTATGATTACATGCAAAAGAACTTACATATTATACTAATATTTATAATAAAGTTAATATTTTTTTAAAATTTATATGTCTAGTTGAGCGAGATAATTATTTAGCAACGCCGGGAGATAATACTTTGTATAGTCCTAAACTTTTGCCTTATTTTGATTTTATTTTTCAAACAAATACTCTCTCCGTTTCGAGTAAAGAATCATCTATTTTATTTTGAGATGTTTCACTTAAAGAGTTCAAATTCAAAAATTATGGCATACAAATATTATTTTATTACTAATAGGCTATAAGGCATACAAACATCAAGCAAACTGAAGAAGAAATTTTTATCCATTAAGCTAAGTACACCAAAGAGCTTGATGAGCTCGGCCTAAATCCTGGTCACGAGCCAGACACATGGTCCTTCACATTATGAGCACGTGGACGTCAGGGGGTAGAAAAGAGGTCACCGAGCAGAATAACCCGAGGTATACATCTTACACATAACCCGAGTAGGAATCTTCCTCACCGATCTAACCGAGCAGGAATCAAGGCTGCTCGAAGATTAATTGACTAATAATTCTCGAGATTTATGCCATCACTCTGTCAGTTACGCAATCAGCCTGCGATCATAGTCATAATGGCCTATAATTTCTCTACTATGATGATTCAGCCCGGATTTCACTCCCAAAAGGGCTATAAATACCCTACACTACTTCATTTCAAAGATACGCTCTCTTTACACACCAAAACTCTGTTATTTTACTTTCTACAAGCTTAATACTTACTCTAACGCCTGAGGGATTTTGCGAGGCCCTGCCTTGCATTCCTTCTAAGGTGTTCTTCTTTTGACAGGTTTCTAGAAGATTATACATTCACATAAGCCCAGATATCCTACGAACCGCAAGGAACGGCCCAAGACCAAATTGTGTATAGAATCAGTTTGGTTCCGTTGCCGGGAAACGAAAATCTTTAATCAATCTCATCAAATTTTGTTAGCATGGCTAAAAACGGTAAGGGACATGTTGGAGCAAGTGGAAATGTTGGTGGGGATGTGTCTGTGCACCAAGGAGATTGACCACCAATCAATAACCGACCCGAGGGGGTTCCCCAGCCTGATCAGATTCCAAGGAATGGGCTCCCTCCAATAGGCGGGGTAATGACCAGATCCTAGGCAGCAGCTCAACATGCACCAATAGGCAAGGCTGTTTTCATCCCAGTGAATGATCCACCTCAGCCCGATTTGAGAAATCAATTGCAATAGCAAAGGGCCAATTCGGTTGAATTACGTGATCAACTGAATCAACATCGAGAGTCTGCGCGGCTTAATCCGGTGGTAGAACCTGTCCCGTTGAATGAGCAAGCACAGGCTCATGCTCTTCACAATCAGGCTCAGTATTTGAGCAGGATATTCATATTAAACCATCAATTGGCCGCGTTGGGCCAGCCACCGGTTCCTATAGAGGAACAACTAATTCCGGTCGTGCCTGTAGTGAGTGTTCCATAAATGGTGGAAAGGGTGCCTAGTGTTGGCAGTCATGCCCCACACAAACCCCCTTTGGCTATTGATCAACCACCAGCTCGAAATCAGCAGAAAGTGGTGGCAGCCAAAATCAAGGTACTCATGTGGTTGAAATCTACGAGGAAAGGCGTGGACGAGATAGACGCCATGCCAGAGAGCCCAGTATGGTCGCTGAGTCACAACCTGCCAGTAGACGGAGCCGAAGAGATAAGCATGGACACTTCTATCACTCTCGGTCTCATTATTCTCATCGATCTCGTCGGAGATCACTTCGTCGTGAGCATGACAAACGAGCAGATCACCATGAGGCCATCAAACCACCAAGGGTTCCCCAGCAGATTGTAGCACAACAGCTTGAGACACCTTTGGCTGCTGTAGCTCAGCCGCGGTGATCCCTACAGCACGATTACCAGCACAACCTCAGACAATGGCGAAGGTTTTGGCAATTGTGCAGGCTAGGATGGATGGATGGGAGGTTGGTCGCCGACCTGATGGGATGGTTCGATCCACATACGGTAGTCCTTTTGTGGACTGGATCGAAAACACACCTCCAGTTTAGGGGGTTGTCTTCCCAAATTTCGACAAATACTCGGGAAAGACCCGGGCAGGAGATTGGTTACGCTCGTCTGAGGCATAGGTCGACCTGGTAACTAATAATGAAGCCTTAAAATGAAGGCATTTGCAGGGGCTATTCAGGGCAAAGCCCAAAGCTAGCTGGGACGTTTCCCGAGAGGATTTATAACGGCATGGAAGGATCTGAGGGAAAAGTTCTTAGCAGAGTTTGGCTCCATCGGAGCTCTTCTGAAAAGTCGTTTCGATCTCTGCAAGGTGGTCCAGAGAGTTGACGAATCCTCTCACAGTTATGTGGAACGATTCACAAAATGTGCTTGAACAGGTCACGTGCATGACCGAAGGGGAGGTCACACTTTGTTTTATGAATAACATGCGAAGTGGGGGCCTAAAACAAGAGTTGGTAACGTATCCACCAGCAACTCAGGGTGAGATGCTTGCTCGGACACAACTGTTTAGCTCAACAGAGGCTGACCGGAAGGGAAAGGGCAAGGAGAAAGCAGAAAGTATCTCGACGGCCGCAGCAACTCCCAGCTCAGGGAACAACAATAATTTTCGAGAGATCGGAACATGACTTCTGATCCGACTCAACGATTTAGAGAGCAGCATTTCACTCCCCTGAACACTTCTAAGGAGGAAATCATGATACAAATCCAGAATGACCTTCCTGCTCCCTACCCCATGAACCCTGATACAGCCTAATATAGGGATAACACAAAATTTTGTGCTTATCATAACGATGTGGGGCATGTCACGGAGGAGTGTTTCGTCCTGAAAAAGGAAATCCAGTGCGTGATCAATCAAGGACGTCTTGATAGATTCAAGCAAGGAAATAACAATGGAAATAATCGTCGTGATCCTCCTGCTCGAGGTAGGAATGGGGGAAATAGGGGAAATGCCCCTCAAGTACATGGAGTTGTCAACGTCATTCTCGAGGAAGAACCTAGCTCAACTCAACTGGGAAAACACATCTACTCGCTGTCAAAGGTGATGACTATGCCACCAATAACTCATTTCAACGAGCAGACTATCCACTTCACTCGTAGTGAGCTAGCAAGCATAGCCCTCGCTTCCGAGCAGCCTTTGGTTATATCAGCTTTGATTAACAATTGGCAAGTGCATCGAGTGCTAGTAGATACGGGAGCATGTCGGGACGTTCTCTACTACAATTGTTTAAAGGAGATCGGTCTCACTGATGCTCGCTTGAAACCTTACTTGGGAACTCTGGAAGGATTAACGAATCACAAGGTCGGTATCAAGGGCACAGTTGACCTGGAAGTTTACCTAGGTGATGGGGAACATACGAGGCTGGAAGTCATAACCTTCCTCGTCATCAATTTAAAATCACCATACAATGTCATAATGGGCATTCCTTCTATGACTCGCTTTCAGATGGTAGCCTCAGTACCCCACCAGCGAGAAAAATTTTATATTGACAGTGGCATTGGGATTCTTCACAGCCAACCCCGAGCAATGTGGGAGTATGTTCGGGATACACAGAAAATTGTCTGCTTTACTCCCATCGAAGAGATCACTGTTCCAGAGAAAGTCCATGTTAGTATAATAGTAACTACAGAGGGGAATGGTCGCAACCAATAGATATTGAGATTGATGAGCCTATTAGTGGGCAAGAAAAGGCCGCTGAGAAAATGCCAAGGCTTGCTCGTCGAAAAGCGAGCTAAGGACGAAAAGATTGAAATGGACACACTGCAGGTTCGTGAGGAGCCAAAATTTCGAGCTGAAGATGAGCTCGAAGAAATTGTCATCAATCCTGCTTATCCAGAGCAGAAGATCAAAATTGGGACATCACTTTCCCCGGAGGAGCGGACACGGTTGATCGAGTAGTTAAAAAAGAGTCTTGATGTGTTCGCGTGGACTGTGGAAGATATGAGGGGAGTAAGCGAGGAGCTAGCCCTCCATCGGCTAAGTGTGGATCCTATATACCGACCAATTCAGCAACGTCCTCGGCAATTCTCCTCGGAGAAAAATGAAGCAATAAAGGAAGAGGTGGAAAAACTGCTAAAAGTCGACATCATCGAAGAAATTCATTACCCGTCTTGGCTTGCCAATATGGTAATGGTGAAAAAGAACAATGACAAATGGAAGATGTGTATCGATTTCACGGATCTCAACAAGGCCTGCCCTAAAGACAACTACCCTCTTCCTCGCATTGATAGGCTGGTCGATGCTATCGCTGGGTTCGAGATGCTCAGTTTCTTGGATGCGTACTCAGGGTACCATCAAGTGAAAATGTGCGAGCAGGACAAGGCTCTGACCACATTTCAAGCAGCTGGTGGTCTCTACTATTATAAGATAATGCCTTTTGGGCTGAAGAACGCTAGGGCTACTTATCAGCGTATGGTGAACAAAGTTTTTGGTCGACAAATTGGCCGGAACATGGAAGCGCACATTGATGATATGGTCATCAAAATGAAAGGGAGAGACCACATCAAGGACTTGGAGGAAACTTTCGCTAATCTGCGAAAGCATAACATGAAGCTAAACCCGAGCAAATGTGTGTTCGGAGTCCGGGCTAGAAAATTCTTGGGTTTCATGGTTAACCAAAGGGGGATTGAAGCCAACCCGGAGAAGATTCAGGCTCTGCTCGACATGAAGCAACCTAGGTGCATTAAGGACATACAACAATTGAATGGAACCATCATTGCTCTTAGTCGTTTCATCTCCCGCGCAGCTGATCGATGTCTGCCCTTCTTCAAAGTTCTTCGCGGCAACAAGAATTTTGAGCGGAATGAGGAATGTGCTGAAGCTTTCAAGCAGCTTAAGAAATATCTCGACAAACCACCTTTGATAAGCAGCCCAGAACGGGTGAAAATTTGTACTTGTATTTGGCTACCACATACCAGGATGTGGCTGCTGTTTTGGTTAGGGAGGAGTCAAATATTCAAAAACCTTTGTATTATGTGTCTAAAGCTCTCACTCCGGTAGAGAGTTGATATTTTAATATAGAAAAGTTGGCCTACTCTCTTGTCATTGCTGCTCGGAAACTACGAGCCTACTTTTCTGCACATGTGATAATTGTATACACTGACTCACCACTACGAAAAATATTGCACAAGCCTAATTTTTCGGGGAGAATGCTTGGCTGGTCCATTGTGAATTTCACATAGATTATCAGCTGAGAAAGGCTATCAAAGCACAGGCATTGGCAATCTTCCTGGTGGAAACGAGTTTTTCCAACCATGAAGAGGAGTTCGTCCCGACCAAAAATTTGCCTACCGAGCAAGAGAAAACAATTAAGATCATGCCAGCACACTGCTGGGAATTGTTCGTGGACGGTGCAGCAAGCAAAGCGGGAAGCAGAGCTGGCATTTTATTGGTTACACCTGACTAGACAAACGAGTTCGATATGGCTCTTCGATTCAAGTTTACAGCCTCTAATAATCAAGCCGAGTATGAAGCCATGATCGCCAGACTTGAGCTCGCGTTAGACATGGACATTGATTCCGTTACAGTGTACTCAGATTCACATTTAGTAGTGAACCAAGTACAAGGGGAGTATGCAGTTCATAATCCTACCTTGGTCAAATATTATAAATTAGTCAAAGATATCTTTAAGAATTTCAAGTTCTGGGAAATCATTAGAATCGACCGGTCAGACAATATTGGAGCAGACTACCTTTCCAAGATAGCAGAGGACGAACTCTTGGCGATAAGGCCATCGTTATGATCGATCACTTGGAAGCACCTTCTATTAACAGGGATCGGATAGTGGACATCGAGCCGACAAGCAAGTGTTGGATCGATGAGTACAAGGATTTTATTGAGTAGGGCATTTTGCCAGAAGATAAAAACCGAGCAATAGTAGTCTGAAACCAGGTTTGTCGATACTCGGTGGTCGGAGGAGTGCTGTCCAAGCGATCAAGGGTAAGGCCGATGCTTCGCTGTGTTCGACCAGAAATGACCCAAGAGCTTTTATATGAGGTTCACTAGGGAGAATGTGGGGGTCACCCAGGGACCCGAACCTTGGCACATAATATTTTATTCGTAGGATATTATTGGATTACGCTGAGGAGAGATGCAACCCAGTATGTGCAGAGGTGTGACAAATGTTAAAGGTTTGCAGACATACCCAGATTGCCGTCAACCGAACAAACGCTAATAGTTGCTGCCTGGCCTTTCGACATGTGGGGGATCGACCTAATCAGACCTTTTCCCTTAGCACGATCTCAATTCAAGTATGTAGTAGTGGCAATCGATTACTTCACCAAATGGATTGAAGAAAAACCATTAGCCA
The DNA here is from genome assembly GCA_013146195.2 of Codonopsis lanceolata. Classification (NCBI taxonomy): domain Eukaryota; kingdom Viridiplantae; phylum Streptophyta; class Magnoliopsida; order Asterales; family Campanulaceae; genus Codonopsis; species Codonopsis lanceolata. The sequence continues at coordinate 122,422,669 of CM028381.1, read as the reverse complement.
CCATTACTGTGAACAACAACATTAACTTTATGGATGACCACACTTGGTGTCGTTTTGGGTTACCCAGAGCTATTGTTTCTGATCATGGCACACAGTTCTCGGATAAATTTACAGCAGAATATAATAGGATGTATGTTAAGCATTAGCAGTCTTCAGTTGCATATCCACAAGGAAATGGACAAGCAGAAGCCGCGAACAAACAAATCATGCACGCTCTAAAACGAAATTTGGACGATCGAGCAGGGAAGTGGGCAGATGAGCTACCAGCCGTTTTATGGTCGATCAGGACAACAGTAAGGGGATCAACAGGCGAAACACCTTTTGCTCTCACATATGGTTCTGAGGCTGTAATCCCGACAGAAACAGCTTTTCCCAGTTACAGAGTGGCTCACTATAACGAGCAGGACAATCAAATTGGCCCAGAAATCGACCTTGACATGTTCGAAGAGCGCACACTCGAAGCTCGCATCAGAATGGTTAAATTACAAACAGAAAGCTAAGGCTCATCACGACAGGAAGGTTCGGGGAAGAGTATTTCAAATCGGCGATTGGGTCCTTAGGAAAATCAAAGTTACAGGACAGCGACCAGAGCGAGGAAAATTGTCACCTAACTGGGAAGGCCCATTTAAAGTTACATGAATTATTAGGGAGGGCACTTACACCTTACAGAATCAAGAGGGCAAAAATTTGAAGCATCTCTGGCACTCTGATCATTTGAAGAAATATTACCACTAATGTGGCATTAATTTGACAGTTACTTTGTTGTTCTGTACTTGCATTGGAGGATTTTTTAATAAAAATCTTTTGAAAGTACCTGATCAAAATTGTTTGAAAATTATTATTTTGTTGTTTGGAAAGTTTTGGGCCCTGCCCGTCAAAAGGAAAATATTTTCGAACAGATATAAACATAGCTTTGCTCGATAAATCGAGAAAAGTAGGGCCCTGCCCAGTTTGTATTCTAAGTTTGTATGCCTCGACAAGAGAAGGGGGACAACCCACTGCCCGGTATTATTTGACGACTTTGTTCGTTATGGCAACAAAGGGAGAAAAGTCGTTCAAATAAATATCCAGCTTAAATAATTAGTTAATGGTTTAATAAACCAAGGGCTCTACCCAGTTAACATAGCCAAACAATTCTGCCCGATAAATCGAGCAGCCGACAATTATTTGGATGCCTGCCAAATTAGCAGAAGAGGCCCTGCCTGATAACATTTTTTGTTCTACAAAGGCATTGTATAAACAATAAATATATAAAAAGAGTGAACATTCATACACGGCTGTAAACAAAAAGTGTTTCATTTCATTACCATTAAAAAATTACAATTGAGGAAACCTATCACAAAAACTATTACAATATATTAATTCCCTCCTTGTTCGGTGCTTCTTCCCGACGTTTTAAGCTCGGCGAAGATTTTATCCATTTCAGATTGCAAGTGGGGAAGAGGAGGAGGAGGAGGCGGCAGCTGAATCGTGTCTTGACTAGGAGGAGGAGGCAAGTTTGTTTCCACACCGATAGAGGGAACAGCCTGATTATCTTCAACATCTATCACCACGGGGTTGACAGACTGGGGAGCAGGATCCTCATCCTCATCGTCGTTGACCTCACACTCAAAAATAGCGTTCATCTGGTCAACCACGTTATTGGCCAGCGGAGTGGGAGGGATCCATTCCGACTTATCGCTCTCCCGATCATTATTCGCGATGATCCCCAATTCATCTTCATAGTAGGGGATCAAAGTGTGGCTCTTCCGAGCTTCAGCACACCAGGGCGAAGCCGCTCCCCATTGCGCCATCATCTCAGGCGTTATATCCGGAAGCCCACTGCTCGCCAGCATACGAAGAACATGGTTACACTCTTGGGAATAGTAGGGGACCAACTTCGCATCTACAAGCTGCTCGAGCTCGGCTAACTGCTTAAACTCCTCTACAGCAGCAGTCCTGGCAGCAGCGACCTCCCTCACAAGCCTTGCCTGCCAGGCTCGCTCCTTCTGCTCGGCCGCAACCTGAGCATCTTCAGCTTTCTTCCTCTCTTCGCTTAAGGTCTTCTGAGCGGCTACCTCCCCATTTTGGGCAAACTCCACATGGGCCTTCAGGCGGATGATCTCCTCCTCGAGCTTAGTCAGCTCGGCAACCTTGGCAAGGACCTCGTTGTCCTTGGCTAGTAAGTCCTCCTTGTATGACCGAGCAGCCTCATCAGACTTTTTCTTATGCTCGAACAAGGCCTCGGCCTTATATTTATATTCATCTGCACGTTTGTGCAGAAAGGTGACCTTGGAGGCGAACTGAAAAACAAAATACAAATGAGCAAGCAACATATAAATCAATAATAATTACGCTTATGAAGTAAACAACATTACATACCTTCCTGACCAGCAAGCCAACTTCATCAAGCAAGAAGTTGTTCGGAGTTTCGGCATCGTGGCGAAGCATATCGAGCTGAATTACCTTCTTCAGAATCCCCTACCCGCACACAGCACTCATATTTCCCCGCTCATGAAGATTAATTCCCTCGAGAGAGGGGACGCGGCAAGCTCATTAACCAAAGCCCTGGCCCCTTCTCGGGATGAGGGCATCACGAAGTTGGCTCTCAACCAACTGGGAGTGCCACTCCGGGACGTTTCTTCGCGTCGAGGAAGAGGAAGTGGCAACCCCGTAATCGGGGAAATCGAAATGATGGGGGAAGGCAAGGGACCAGACGCCCCTTGAATTGTTTCTTGTGGTGCATCCTCCCCTGTCCGGGATCAGATGCTTCGACCTCCTGTTCGGGTATCGGTCACAGCTGGTCTCTTCCGAGATGAGTGCTCGGTGGTTGGCGCCGTTGTGGGAGGAGATTTTGGCTCGGTGGAGGAGCCAGGAGCCCGAGATGATTTCCTGCTCCTATCAGCAAAAGGAGCCTTGGGTAAAGAAGCAAAAGCAGGCTGCTCGCGGCCTATCAGCTCACCGTGGCAAGCAACAGACCTCGCCTTGAAATCAGTCTTTCGTTGCCTCAGTATATCTTTCACCACTGTCAGAAAAAAAAAACAAATTAGAAAACATTAAGATATACTTTTCCAATGTTCAAAATAATAAGAACAAATACCAGCATCGTCAAAATCAAACCGAGGAGTGCAATCTCCCGCCAGAACCGCATAACATTAAGATATACTTTTCCAATGTTCAAAGTGAGAGAGTAAGACTACCCCTTTATCCCTCATACTTCCAAGCAAAAGGAAGTTTTCCCTATTTAGGCTAGGACCTGCAAAGACCACAAGTGGAGGGGTGCTTTTCGTTACTTTTCAGTTTTCTTCTTTCCCCCCCCCCCCAAACTTGTTTTGGGCAATATATATTTCTAAAAATATCACATATTTCTAATCAGCAGTATTCTTCTAATATATTTTTTTTCTCTTGAAAGCTATGCTTCCATTTGAATCTTTGTAACATTCTTCTTCTTCCGTTTCATTTTTCGTCGATACATAATTTTCCTCTTTTTTTTTTCGACAACGGAAAGAAGAAGTCTTCTGAAAAATAGCCTAACTGAAAAGAATTGGTCCTCCAAAATAAATTTCCCACCCACATCCTACTCTCTCAAAGGGTAGGCTAAAAGTGTATAGGCTTTTAGGGTTAAGTTAATGTGGGTAATAGAAATGATGGCGAATGGGGGTTTGAATAGTGTGCTTAGCACACTCCATTCTTTGTCATTAGGCTCAATGGGGACACTAGGGATATTTTTAGTATAGGTCAGGGAATATTTAGGCTCTAACGATCCAAAGATGGCCTAAGTCATTTCTTAATGCCAAATGCTCATGTAGTTTTTAAAGCAAGTAAGACAACACAAAATATCATATCAATTATGGGAATTGGGGATTGAATGTTTAGCATCACTGGATTTCACATAAGCATTCGCTAAGACAGATGGTAGGGACAATTGAGACTAACATGCAGACACGGTTCGAAAGTGTGCTTGAGATATATAAATGAGAAAAATCCAAGGGATCTAACTATCATGCAATTGACCCTAAGTTACAATTTAATGCAACAATTATGTTCGAATGGCTATGCATCATATTCTTGTACATATCTAGTTGTAATGAAGTAGGTGTTATAAACTTTATAAAACTATTCTAATCAATCCATAATTATGACTGGTATGAGTGCATGAAGAATTTGGAGAAAAGTAAAAGTTTCGCAAAATTAAGTAAATTCCAGAGGAATCTACAGACTAACTATGCGGTTCATTGCATTAACTCCTCATCGATCACGACTAGCACTACCACACCTAGACTCGAGGATGAATATTTTGAATTTAATATTTTTTAAATATATTTTTTAAAGAAATTTGGAGATGATGGCGATGACACAATTTTGTCCCCATAAGAGGAACCGAGTAAAGGTCCTTACTATTATAGTATTCTGGTCATGCCAACAACTCCGAAAATAAGAAAAAATTAAAAACAGGAAAATAGGGTGAAGATTTAGATGGTCATCGAGAAAAGAAATTTTTCTTCACCCTAAAAACATAGCCCAACTCCATTCCTCATTAGGCTAGGACCTGCTAAGACTTAAAGTTTTAAATCCCCCCCCCCAAACTTAATTTCTATTTTGTCCTCAAAATAGAGGAACATATGAGAGGATTGATGGGGTAGGACAAATATCAAAAGGAGATAGCGGGTCCACCTAACGAAAGAGGATGGAACTTGGGCCTCGACTCACGGTGAGTCGGGCGGAAATAACGAATGAGGATGCAACTCGGGGATCGTGCCAGGAGGCAGCCCATAATAAGCGGAGACATTTTGTCCCACGGTGTTAAACCAACCAAATAGCTCTTCTTGGTCGGCACGAATTTGTGCCAACCGTTGATTAGCCATTCGTTTTCTAGGCAACCTCTTCTAGCCTATTGGAGATCCCAACGAGCGGGTCCTCCTCCTTCGGGTTCCTCCTCTGAGGAACCCTCACTCTGCCGCCGGTGATGTTCAAACAAAATGGCCCTCGTAATGACCGGACCAGCCTTCACCTCTCCGCTGTTTGGCATTCTCACGCCCGCCTCTACACAAATCGGTAATCAAATGCGGGAACGCGAAACCCGCATTCGTCCTACCTCTAATAAGGGTCTTGATTTGGCCGTTGATCAAACGGCCAACATCAATAGACCCACCGGTCATAATGGTGTAGGTCAAGACGGCCCTCTCCCAAGTCACTGTGTGTTGGTGACTTGGAGGGCATGAGACGTCCACAAACAAATTTATACACGGGCTTGGCCATGTCTTGGAGGAAGGACTCCCTCATGGTGCGTGGTCCATAAGGTGGGTTACGGTTATAGGACCAAACCACACCAGTGGAGGCGATGGTAGCATTGACCACCTCGACATCGATACGGGGTCGAGGTGTGTAAAGTCATCGGCACCAACCGCAAAAGTTGAGGTGCCGAAATAAGTGTTAATGCTTTGGGACGAGAAATTTATTACTATATTCCTAACATTAACGGTGTCTAGCACACCCCCATCTATGCTAATGTCGCCATTGGCATAGAATTCTTGGACAATGGGCACTACGGCTGCCCTTGCCGGAGAATCTATCAAAAGCCCCCACCTACGAGCCATCGATTGGGACGCCAAAGTCTTCTTTGAATCCCCTTTCTGCACCAAAGACTTAGAGAGCTTGGCCGTACCTTCTCGATGCCTCAGAGGACACCTAATCGGGTGATGTCAAAATTTTGCTCTTCCTCCCGAGCGGGCCTGAGGATGAGGCACCGTATTTCTACGCTTATGAACATTTTGTTTGATTTTATAAAATTTAAAAACTAAAAGTTTTAACAAATAAAATGTATTTTAAAATTTTAAAATTAAAATTATTCTAAGCATGCAAAAATTTATCTACGTTAAAAATTTTCTAGCACCCTAGCATGCAAATATTTTACGTAAAAAATTAAAGAGGGTGATAGTGTTACTTGTTTGCAGCCTCTAAATGAAGAGTGTATGTGAGTGAGCTTGATCAACGCCGGCAATGAATGTCTTCTTCTTCAAAAACTTCAACCTTAGTGGAGTGTAATGGTGGATGGATGAGAGGTAGAGGATGAAGAATATTGAAAGAGGGGAGAGTATCTTGGAGAGTGTGCCGGATCTTTGGCCGATCTGCCGGAATTTGGGAGGGATAGGGCGGCTGCTGCTGTCTTGCTGAAGGAGGGAGAGAATTCTGAGTGAATTTCTGAAGAAAACCCGGCAAGCTTATATAGAAGGACCTTGCGTCGCAGCAGCCGCCACACCTTCCGCAAGGTCGGCACAAAGCGCGTTGGCCTTCGCTCATTCCCCATGACGACAAAGACGACGCACGAAGTCCGCATTTATCGGGACCTTGCGGTCGCAGCAGTCCTTCACACCTTTGCGTCCGCAAGGTGGGCGTAACCTTTCCTTCATGTTTTTCTTTCTTTCTTTCAACAGCTTGCGCTTGCGCTTAGCCCTTCCGTTAACTTCCGTTATGTTCTTGAATCTTTCCTCGTATGCAAAAACTAAACAAAAACTCTAAACTAAAATTATTAGTAACATATAAATACAACACTAAGATGTTTTTCTCCCCCAAACTTGAATTTTGGCATATTTAATTAAAAATTAAATGTCCAAAAATTAAATTTAACGGAGAGAAACATATTTAAACTAATTATAAAAATAAGTAACATTCAAAATAGTGGGTTGCCTCCCACTTAGCGCCTTTGTTTAACGTCTTTGGCTCGACCAAACCGCAAGCCTAATCTCGGGTGGTTCATTGTCACCAAACGAATTAACTCAATTGTTCGCTCAACCGACATCGGCTCTAAATATGGCTTGAGTCGGTGTCCATTCACTTTAAAAACTTCATTATTTTTAGGATTTTGAATATCAACAACTCCATGAGGGATAAATTGCATAATTCTAAAGGGACCGCACCATTTAGATTTTAACTTTCCGGGAATAACCTTAATCTAGAATTAAAAAGTAACACTTTCATACCGGATGAAACATTTTGTTGGCTAACCCCATGTCATGATATTTTTGGTCTTTTCTTTATATGTCTTTTAGCATTCTCATACGAATTCAACCTATGTTCTTCTAACTCATTTAATCGAAACAATCTTTCTTCTCCGGCCAATGTTAAATCTAAATTTAATTCTTTAATCGCCCAATAGGCTTTATGCTCAATTTCAACTCGGTAAATGGCAAGCTTTGCCATATACCATTCTATATGGACTCATTCCTATGGGTGTCTTAAAAGCGCTCGGTATGCCCATAAAGCATCCTTAAGTTTAGATTCCCAATCTTTATGATTAGGCCTAACAGTCTTTTCTAATACTGCTTTTATTTGCCTATTGCTAACTTCTACTTGTCCGGATGTTTGTGGATGATAAGGTGTAGCTAACTTATGAGTTACACCATGCTTTCTAAGAACATTATTCAACAACTTATTGGTAAAATGAGTTCCTTGGTCACTTATTATGGCCTTAGGTACTCCATATCTAGCAAACAAATCCTCTACAAACTTAACTACCTGTTTTTCCATCATTAGTCTTGGTTGCTACCGCTTCAATCCATTTAGAAACGTAATCAACTGCTACTAGGATATACTCACAATTATTTGACACTGGAAAAGGACCCATAAAATCAATACCCCAAACATCAAAAATTTCAACTACTAAATTAATATGCAAGGGCATCTCATTTCTTTCCTATTCCACTGTTCTTTGACACTTATCACATGTTCTATAAAACAATTCACAATCTCTAAAAACAAGAGGCCAATATAAACTGATTGCAAAATTTTCCTAGCAGCCTTTGTTTCCACTAAAATGACCTCCACAAGAATATCCATGGCAAAATTCCATAATACCTTGTTGGTCTTTTTCTCGAATACATCTTCTTATTAAAGAATCGAGCAAATTTTGTATAAATGAGGTGCTTCCCAAAAATAATTTTTAGTTTCCGCCTAAAAATTTCTTCTTTCATAATGATCAAAATCGATTAATGATATCGACACATAGTAGTTGACAAAATCAAGATACCAAGGGTCGAATCTTTAATGGCTAAAAGTTGTTCATCAGAAAATTATCATTTATGGGGACAGATCATCAAGAAATTGACGCTCAAGCAAGGGTGAAAATTCTAATCTAGACAAATGGTCGGCTACGACATTCTCGGTTCCCTTTTTATCTTTGATAGTAATGTCAAATTCTTGTAACAATAACATCCATCTAATTAATCTTGGTTTAGCATCTTTCTTACTTAACAGATATTTCAATGCAGAATGATCAGAAAAAATTATCACCTTTGATCCTAGCGTATATGATCTAAATTTTTCTAAAGCATATACTATCGCTAAAAATTCCTTTTCAAGAGTTGTATAATTCAATTGAGCATCATTTAGAGTTCTACTAGCATAATGGATCACATGAGGCTTTCTATCTACCCTTTGTCCTAACACGGCTCCAATTGCAAAATCTCGATGCATCACACATGATTTCAAAAGGGAGTGACCAATCATGGCCGTATAAAATAGGGGCAGAAGTTAATTTTTCTTTTAATAAATTAAAAGCTTCTAAACATTCTTTATCAAAAATAAATTCCGTGTCTTTTGCTAACAAATTACATAGAGGTTTACAGATTTTGGAAAAATCTTTTATAAATCTTCGGTAAAAACCAACAATGCCCTAGAAAACTTCTAACTCCTTTAACCGAAGTGGGAGGGGTAGTTGTGAAATAACTTCAATTTTAGCTTTATCAACTTCAATGCCTTTATTTGAAACAACATGCCCTAAGACAATTCCATGTTTTACCATGAAGTGACTTTTCTCCCAACTTAAAGTTAAATTAGTTTCACAAAGATCTTTTCAAGCGATGTAAGGTTTTCTAAACAAGGATCAAAAGAATTTCCAAAACCGAAAAATCGTCCATGAAAACTTCTACGCATCTTTCAACTAAATCTGAAAATATAGAAATCATGCATCTTTGAAAAGTAGCCGGTGCATTACAAATCCAAAAGGCATTCTCCTAAAAGCAAAAGTACCAAAGGGACATGTAAAAGTTGTTTTCTCTTGGTCTTCGAGTGCAACAGGGATCTGATTGTAACCAGAAAAACCATCAAGAAAGCAATAATATTCATGACCGGCTAGTCTTTCAAGGATTTGGTCAATAAATGGCAAAGGAAAGTGGTCTTTCCTAGTTGCCGCATTTAGTTTACGCAAATCAATGCACATTCTATAACCAGTTATTGTTCTTGTAGGGACTAATTCTCTTTCTCATTTTTAACAACAAGAATTCCCGACTTTTTAGGAACTACTTGAACAGACTAACCCATTTACTATCCGATATAGGGTAAATTATACCCGCATCTAAGAGCTTAAGAACTTCTTTCCTAACCCTTCTTCCATGTGTGGGTTAAGTCTTCTTTGCCTTTCTCTTGAAGGTTTACTACCTTCTTCTAGATGTATTTTATGCATGCACATAGAGGGACTAATTCCTTTTAAATCGGCTAAAGACCATCCTAAAGCTTCTCTATGTGTCCATAAAACTTTTAACAAACTAGCTTCTTGCTTTTCCGTTAAGTCGGCTGCTATAATAACAGGCAAAGTGTTACCTTCCCCTAAAAATGCATATTTTAAATGGGGTGGTAATGGCTTTAATTCTTCGACTTTAGGAGAATTAATGGGTGGCATGAATTCTGAATTTTCTACTTTAATAGTTTCTTTTATTTTAGCCTCCTCATTCTCCACTTTACTTTCTTTAATTTCTTCATCAATATTTTCTATTTCAATTTCTTCAAAGAGAGATTTCAGAATCTCTACTTCATCATCTTTGATTTCAAAACTTTCTTCTACTACTTTTTCAAGCTTATCAGAATTATCTTCTAATTCATTCTCTATTTCTTCTTTATCTTTCTTTTCACTAGCTTCTAACTTTTCTCTCTCTAATCTTTCCTCTTCTTCTATTTCTCTTTCAATTTCATCAATGTCAATTTTTATGGGAGGGATAGGACTATCATCATAAACTATGAATCTATCTCTCTCATATTCTTCCTCTTCTTCAAAGGTTTCGGTTGATAACTTTTCAATCTCATCTATTGAAAAACAGGCACTTATGTCACTAGGTCTATTCATAGCATCAAACACAGAGATTTCAACTGTTTCACCTAGGACTGACATTGTGAGTTTACCATTTTTCACATTAATCATTGTATTGGCAGTGGCCATAAATGGTCTGCCTAACAAAATTGGGACTTCATTACTAGTGTATATCTTCCTTTCCATCTCTAGAACCACAAAGTCAACTGGAATGATCAGTTTATCAACCTGAACTAAGATATCTTCCACTATACCCAAAGGATATTTAACTGAACGATCAGCTAATTGCAATTGCATATTAGTGGGTTTTAGTTCTCCTAACCCCAACTGTTTATAGACCGCAAAAGGCATCAAGTTAATACTTGCTCCTAAATCTAGCATTGCTTTCATCTTTTTAGAGCTTCCCAAGGAAACTTGGATATTAAAGCTACCAGGGTCTTTCAACTTAGGTGGTAATTCGGGTTGTAAAACAAACTTACGCTTTAAACAACAATCTTTTCATTGTTTTCAAACTTGTGTTTCTTAGAGTGAAGATCTTTGAAAAACTTTGCATAAGCTGGAATATTTTTAATAACATTAAGCAAAGGAAGATTAACATTCACTTTGGATAACATATTATAAATTTCCGTAAATTGTTTATCCATTCGGTTTTTCATAAGTCTTCTTGGAAACGGAATTGGAGGAACATAAGGTGGTGGAGCCACATAAGGTTCCTCTTCTTCTTGATCCAACTCTTTTTCAACTTCAATTGTATTATCTTTATTTTGAATTTCTTTTTCTTGTTCCTTATTTGGAATATCTACTTCTACTTCTACTTACTACTCTTGATTACTTGACTCATTTTTCTCTTTATTACTAATATCACTATCTTTTTCGATTTCTTTTTCAATTTTCTTTTCGAATTTTCTATTGAATTGAAGCAGCATTTTAGAAGAGGATCGTGATCACTTACCTCTTCACCTATCACCTTACCGCTTCGCAAGACGGTGATTGACTTGGCTTGCTCGGTTTGACTAGGGAACTTCCCTTCTTCTCTTTTATCTGCTCCAGAACTTTCAATGTGTTTCTTTAGATTCTCGATCTCTTCAAGCATGTATTTCATCAAAGCTGCTTGACCTTTACTAGCTACTTCTTGCTTGGGAACTTCTTCAATTCTCAACTGATTTTGATTTGGCAACTGTGGAGGTTGTGGTGGTTGAGGTTGGAATTGTTGAGGTTGCAAAGGCTTATTTCCTCCCCAAGAAAAGTTAGGATGATTCCTCCAACCAGGATTATATGTGTTTGAATATGGATCATTCCTTGGCCTTTGAGGGTACATATTCATAGCATTAGCCTGCTTACATACATAGCACTTGACGGACAAAAATTAGTAGCATGAGAATATAATCCACATAAAGCACATGCTTCTTGAATTTGCCAATTTTCAAATTGAGCTTGTGTATTTGAATTGTCTTGCAATTGATATAGGCTTCTATTTTTACCTCTAGCACTTTTCTGTTGGGAATTAATACTTAACATCTCAAATAATTCTTCTAGTGCTTCGGTGTCATTCTATTAATAGAACCACCACTGCACTATCAACCATAGTTTGTAAGCCCGGCGAAAGACCATGATAAAATTGAAGCACTAACACATGTTGAGCCAAATTATGATGAGGACACATAATGAGCGATTTTTAAATCTATCCCATGACTCATGGAATGTTTCACCTGGTTCATTTTGGAATGACATGATTTGTTTTCTATACTCAGTAAGAGATGCATGTTTGTAAAATTTACTCATAAACAAATCATATAATTGAGCCCAAGTATAAACACTATTTGGTGTTAAGTTCATAAACCATCTCTTTGCCAATTCTTTTAATGCACTTGGAAAATATTTCATTTTAATTTGATCTTCAGTCAACCCTCCTAAAGGAAAAGTACTCATCATGTATTCATATTCTCTTAAGAAACCGACAGATCTTCATGGGGCATCCCATGAAAAGATGGTATGGCATTAAAATAATGACCTTTTAACTCAAAATTCCTAACAAAGACAAAGATCCGGCAAGACTAAACATGATGTCACAACATTTAATGAAGGTCTACTAAAGTCATTAATAGTTCTTTGATTTATCACTACTTCCATATTTCTTCTTGCATGTTCTTCTTCTCTTTGATTCCTATTGACTGGGTCAACTGGATTTTCAGGATTACGATTATTGTTATTTTCTTCCATTGAAGGATCAACCAGAGGATCCTCTTGATTCAATTGGTCTTGATTATCAGACTCTTGAGCTAGATTTTCAAAAACTTCTTGATTTCTTCTAACAATATTTATATCTGGATTTAAGTCTACCAATTTAGGGTTCAAAGATCTACGACCGTGCATAAAAATAAATTAAAGCAATTTAAAAACAACTAACTATTAAAAATAAAATAAAATCTTTTTGTATTTTTATTTTTTTTTATGAAAACTGAAAATTAAACTAAAAACTAAATTAAATTAAAAACTACGCTACCAACAAACTAACTATGTGAACTAGCTTGTCCCCGGCAGCGGCGCCAAAAACTTGAACGATGTTTTATTTAATCTTTTTCCTTGCAAGTGGACAAGACTATTATAGAATAGTATTGGAAGCAAGGGTCGAACCCACAGAGACAAGTGATCACGAACAATGCAATTTATTGATAGCAAATTATTAATCTAAAGGGGTTTTTATATTTAATTCTACTCTAAACTACTATTTATAGATGTTTAACTAATTAGACAGTAATAACAGATATGAAGATCTTATGGTGGGTGGCAATCTAGGATTCTGGGTTTCACTTGTATCTCTTTTATGTTCAATTCATAATAATATCATTCAATGTCTTGGGTTCGTTCACTAAAGATAGATATAGTCTGTTGAACAATTGGTTCAACCTCCATCCCCGCAAAATTCATCCATTCTATATCCTAAGCACATGAACTATCAATCTAGCTATCACCTAGATTTATGATCTATCTGTCACCTAGATCATGTAAGAACCTGGTCCTAACTTATCACTCTCGTGCATCGATAGGTCCAATTTATTGTGTTGGTGAGCCTGTGTACGACATATGCACTTGGTCATGCAGTTATCCGCACCTCTAAGCCTTTATTATTTGCGATTACATTCATTTGTTCAAAGCGAAATAATATAGGGATTGATAAACAACACAATCAACAAGCATTGAATGAACATATATATGAATTAAAGCATAAATTTGATACAAGTTACCTCCCACCTCCTAGATTATGGATGATTTAGTTCATCATAGACAATGAACAGCACATGGAGATGATCGGATACATGATTTGATCTTCGATACTTGAAATTACAAAATCTAACTATGTTATACAGTCTAAAAACTACCTAAAATCTACTAAAGAGAGCTTCCAGCCGTCCTCCCTATGCTTTGGCTCGGCCTCTGACTTCTATATATACTCGGGAGTTGTAATTCAATCGAATGACTTTGTGAAAATCCGAAATAGTCGCATTCTGACCACCTTGCGGTCGCAAGGTGTTGGGTACCTTGCGTCCGCAAGGTCTCCAGTATGTCCGGCCTTTGGAATTCTTGACTTTTGCCTTGTGATCCGTACTGCCTACCTTGCGGTCGCAAGGTCTGAGGCACCTTGCGTCCGCAAGGTCTCCAGATTATGCAGCTTTTACTTTTTCTTCATTTTTCCTTTTTGGCCTTTCTTGAAATTTGCACTTAAAACCCTGGAGTTTCGCATATTTTCACAAATAACCCTGAAACTTACAAAACTCACCGAAAACATATATTAGTAGCCAAAAGCCTCGTGAAATAGCATAATTTAAGTCATAGAAGTATATGAAATCGACGTATAAAATACATCGATCAGCCACCCTCATTCTTGGGTTTACAACAAATGTTCCAAACAACCCAATGAGCTTTATGCGAGCCATCCGAACCACCCCAGAAGAAATTAGCAAAAACGCGCTTAAGAGAATTGATGACTGACTTAGGAGGGTTAAGAGAGGCTAGAAGATAAGACGTAATAGAATGGAGGATGTGCCGAATCAAGGTGATTTTCCCAGCAGCATTTAAGAATGAACCCAACCAAGAATCCACTTCGAGTTGAATCTTAGAGAAAAGAGGATCAAATATTTCTCTTTTCTTACGTCCATAGTAAAGAGGACAGCCCATATAAGAAATGGGGAGAGAGCCTAACTAGATTCCCAAGGAAGGAAGAAATACTAGCAGCCCTTGTAACACAAACAGAAGGAGCAACATAGAGCCTACTTTTATCTTTGTTGACAAGTTGGCCAGACAGGTTTTCATAAGTTTGAAGCACATCCAAGTGAAGCTGAGAAGGCCAGCAATTGCCATTACAGAATATTATAATGTCATCTGCAAAAGAAAGATGAGATATGATTGGACATATGCTTGAGGTGGAGTAACGGACTCGGGGATTCAAATAATGCAACTTATTAAGGCTTCTTCTGAGAACTTCAGCAGCCAAGAGGAAGAGGCTTGGAGAAAGAGGATCTCCTTGTCGAAGGCCTCGGGAAGATTGAAAGAAACCAGCCGGATTCCCATTGACAAGGACAGATAACCAGTTTTCAGATATGAGCCTCCATATAAGATCTATAAAGATTTCATAGAACCCAAATTTGCGAAGAACCTGAGTAAGAAAAGCCCAAGAGAGACGATCAAAAGCCTTCGCCATGTCTAGTTTAAGAATGATGTTGGAACCGTTGACTTTTTTCCCCAGAAAAGAGACCAATTCTTGAGCAAGAAGAACGTTATCTTGGATTACTCTATCCTTAGTGAAAGCACTTTGATTGGGGGAGATAATCTGAGGGAGAAAGATAGCCAGTCTATCAGCCAGAATTTTGGAGATAATTTTATTACAGAAGTTGCATAAGCTTATAGGCCTTCAAGTCTTTAAACGACGTCGGAGAGTCAACCTTTGGAATTGTAGCGATAAGAGTACTGGTCCACGATCGAGGGAAAGAAAAGCCAGCAAAAAATTCTTGAATGGCAAGATGGAGATCACTCTTTATAGTATCCCAACAGGACACAAAAAATTGGCCTGAAAATCCATCTGGACCGGGGGCACTATCCGTGCTAAGGCCAAAAACTGAAGAGCGAATTTCCTCAAGTGACGGAGGACAAATTAAGGAAGCATTCCATTCATCAGTTATTATAGTATGGATCTTATCAAGCTCAGTTGAAATCAGAGGAGAGTTAGCAACAACCCCATTAGCAATATCCGCTTCAGTCCCCAGTAAAAGACCATCAGAATTATGAATAGAGTGGATATGGAGGCGTCTCTAAGATTGGCGAACAGAAGCATGAAAGATTTTAGTGTTACCGTCACATTCCTTAAACCATTTGATGCTGGATTTGGGTCTCCAGTAAGCTTCCTCCGTGAATAGGGCTTTGCGCAAAATATCTTGGGCATGCAAAAGGGCTTCACGATTAACCCAGAGGGATTCAACTCATAAAAGAGCTCCTTTTCCAGGACATTATCTTCAGCAATTTTAACAGTTGTAAAAATGTTACCAAAGATGTCCTTATTCCAAATCTGAAGAGCCTTCTTAGTAACACGAAGTTTGTTAGAGAAATTAACCATAGGACAGTCTGAAGAAGTTGAGTGCCAAGCAGTGCAAACTATATCTTGAAAGTAGAGTGATTGACCCAAACATTTAAAAACCGAAAAGACCAAACTTTGGAGATACTAGATTTAGCAATATTTAGGAGTAAAGGAGAGTGATCTGAGCAGGTGCGGTTCAAATGCTGAACTAAAGAAAGAGGAAAAATATCTAGCCATGCATTATTGCAAAGAAGACAGTCTATACTCTAATGAATGGTAGCCCCCTCTTCACGTTTATTCCACCAAGTGAACTTAGGACCAGAAAATCCAAGGTCCAGAAGACCACAAGCTGCATTACAAGCATGAAAATCCATAGCCCCTTCCCGGTCCCATCCACGACCTCCAGAAGACCACAATCTGCTCACTTATATCGATTAACTCAGTCCAAAGAGACTTCTTGTCAAGCGAATCACATTTGGCATAGACACAGGAGAAGATTGTCGAGCCGCCCAAGTAAAGTGTTGGATCCGAAGAGTGACTTGCTGCTCAGAACCTTTGACAAGAGAGCAAGAACAAAGAGATTTAGCAAAAATCCAGATAGAACTTACAGCATTAGAATAACAAAATTCAAATTTAAGTCTACGACTAATAAAGTTAATGCGATCCGAATCAATCATAGGCTCAAAGATGGCTATGAAGGAAATATTGTGAAGTTTAACAAGCTGTTTGATGCGTGCAATTGTGGGATCATTGTCAATCCCTCTGGCATTCCAATAAAGGGCCTTAATATCCATGTGAAGAGTTGTGAGGGGTGACACCAGACTTTAGCTTAGACCGAAGAATCCGATCAAATGTTGGAAGGGAGTGCTTTTGTTTAGTAGCAATGGCGCCGGGATCAAGATTAAGGGCCTCGATGGTGGATACATTCTGAGGTCCATCCTCATCAATATCATTGAGAACAACAAAAGAATTAGAAACTGGAAGAGGATCAGTTGCATCTTGATTATCTGCGTCCAGGATAGATTGGGGTTCAATAGTATCCTTTTCAGCCAAAGGGTTCTCATGAACTTCAGAGGGAGACTTATCACTGACAATTGGATCCAACGGAGAGTCCATAGAAGAGGAGCAATATGGTTGGGAAATAGAAGTGGTAGGGTTTACAGCTTGTATAGGGATATTAGGGTTTGAGTCATGGTTATCAGCATGCAAAGGAATATTGGAGTTTGGCTCGTCAACAGGGAGAGAGTTGGCATGAGGCTGTTGGAAAGTCTCAGATTCAGGAAAAGTCGGCTTAGATGTCTTGGTTTCCAAACCACTTTGTTGGTTGTAGGCAAGGGGACATTGTTATCGTTGGTGGCTAAATCAACCTTTACGGGATCCTTAGTAGACCCAATGCCAGAAGTTTTTTGTTGGGCTTTACAAGTTTGGCCATCATGGCCTTGCCTATGACATAAGCTGCAGTATTGTGGGAGTTTGTCAACAAAAACATGTTGCCAGAAGCCTTCCTTATCAACTCCACAATCAATCCATATTCGTTTTGGCAGAGGGTTAGTTAGGTCTATTTCAATGCAAACCCTAGCAATGCTAGGTCGGGAAAGGTTAACCGTCGGGTTATCAAGAAGAAGGGGTTTACCTATGAGGCTAGCAATGGAAAAAAGAGCTTGTTTGTGAAACAAGTAGATTGGAAGACCTGGGAAATCAAACCAAACTTGGACAATTGGACTCTCCACCTCTGGACGAAAATCAGGCGTCCATTTAAAGACTCGCATGGGATAAGAGCCCAAATACCACTGATCTTTGATCCAAAGGCGCTGGAAATCATTCTCATGGTGAACTTGAATGAGAATATGCTTTGCATCTAGATGGCCTAATGTGACATCAGCTTTGAGACCAAGAGTGAGAAAGTTTTTCCGAAGAGTGTCCATGGATGGCCGGCCGTGTGAAAACTTGCCAATGAGTGTGAGATGGAACGATTTGGCTAGAAGATTTATTAGATCAGGGTTGAGTTTTAGACAAGGTTCACCCTTGAATGTAGACGTGGAAATGAGAGGTATAGAGGTAGACACTTGACCAGAGACAATGGAGGCAAACGATTCCTTGTGAGATGGGGAGGAAGGCGCCGGCTGATCATTGGCTCCGGCAGAAGCCGCCGCCATAATGAGAAACCCTAGGAATAACGGCGCCTGGAATAGAAGGCTAGGGAGAATACTGACATCCATATGTGAGCCCCTATTCAAACTCTTAAAGAAAAATACTGACCAGGTCTGGGACAAGAAATGCCAGCTAGCTTTTGAAAAAATAAAAGCCTACCTTACCAATCCACCAGTGCTAGCTCCTCCCCATACACATAAACTATTCCTTCTATATTTCACCGTCACAAATACGTCAGTAGGGGCTATGCTCGCCCAAGAAAAAGAAAACTCCTACACCAAAAATGACATTTACTTCATAAGTAGGATGATGTAAGGAAGCGAGCTTAATTATTCAGCATTGGAGAAAAGCTGCACTGGCCTAATTTGAGCAACGCAAAGGCTCAAAACCTATTTGCAAGCTCGATTCATCAAGCTCATCTCCAAGATGGATCCTATAAAATACATCTTCGGCAATCCATCACTTTCCAATCAACTGGTTAAATGGTCATTTCTCCTCAACGAGTTTGACATCACCTATGTCACGCTCAAATCTATCAAAGGCAGTGTAATCGCAGACCATTTAGCTTATCTGCCCCTAGAAGCAGAAGATGCAGCTGAGCCTAGCTTCCCAGATGAAGGTGTCTTAGAAATTGCTGATCATGACACCAGTTGGCAAATGTTCTTTGACGGAGCCGCCAACAAAAGGGGTTTTGGCATAGGAATCTTGTTAATTGATCGAGCAGATTCCCACACTATGCTAGCCATAAGGTTGGAGTTCGAATGTTCAAACAACACAGCTGAATATGAGGCCTGTATCGCCGGTCTAGAAGAAGCCCTCCATAAAAGAGCCAAAGACTTGGAAGTCTACGATGACTCCGCCTTAATCATAAACCAAGTCGAAGTGAAATGGAAGACCCAGGATCCCCGGTTGCAGCTCTATCACGCCAAATTGACAGCATTAGCCACAAAATTTGATAATATCTCGCTTCATTACTTGCCATGAGATAGAAATCAATTCGTCGATGTCTTGGCCACTTTGGCATCATTGGTCCAAATTCCCACAAGAACCAATGTCCAACCATTTATAGTTGGGAAAAAGATCACCCCGACTTACTGTTTCAAAATCAATGCTGCTCCTGAAGAAGACCATAAGCCTTGGTATTCAGACATCATAAATCTGCTTTAGAAAGGAGTCTATCCTCCTAGTCTAGACAAAAGGGGAAAAATCTTCATACGGAGATGGGCATCGCAATTTGTATTCAGCGGTGGCAGCCTGTACAAAAGGCATTATTAGGGCCTAAATTTATTATGCGTCAATCAGGCAAAAGCTGAGTAAATCATGAACCAGCTTCATGGTGGTACCTGCGGGCCACACATGAACGAGCACATGTTATCCAAAAAGGTCATCCGGCAGGGGTACTACTAGAGCACGCTAGAAACTAACTGTATCCGGTGGGTACGCTATTGCTACAAATGCCAGTGTTTCGTAAACCTGCAGCACGTTTCCCTGCATATCTTATATAACTCCACAGCCCCCTGGCCCTTTTCAACTTGGGAAATCGACGTCATAGGCCAAATCCATCCGAAGGGATCTAATGGCCACGAATATGTCTTGGTAGCCGTCGACTACTTCACAAAGTGGGTGGAAACCTCTTCCTATAAAATACTAAATGCTCGAAAGGTATCTGAATTCATCAGGACCAATATCATATACCGATACGGAGTACCTTTCGAGATCATCTCCGACAACGGCACACACTTTGAAGGGGACGTGAATCGTCTATTCGACGAATTCAAGATTCAAAGGCATAAATCCTCCCCCTACCGACCACAACCAAATGGTGCCGTCGAAGCAGCCAACAAAGCACTGGAAAATATTATCAGAAAAATGGCTGACACGGGAAGAGATTGGCCAAAAAATTGCCGCTAGCCCTTTGGGGCTATCGCACTTCAGTTTGCACACCCACTGGGGCTACCCACTATTCTTTACCCTACGGCATGGAGGCCGGCGGTACTACCTATCGAAATTGAAGTCCCATCATTAAGAGTAATGATGGAATCAGGCATATCCGAGATTGACTGGGTCAAAGGGCGATACGAAGAATTAGCCCTGATAAACGAACGACGGCTGCTAGCCCTGGAACACACTCGGGCATATCATAGGTGAATAGCTCGAGCGTTCAACAAAAAAGTCAAAGACCGTGACATCCAAGTCGGAGACCTGGTGCTTCGAGAAAAATCCCATAGTTATGTTGATACTAGGGTGAAATGGAAGTCTCCCTGGATGGGACCATATGTTGTCAAAGAGATCCGATCAGGAGGTGGAGTACTCCTCACAAATCAAGAAAGGGAGGATCTTGTTCAGCCCTTCAACCTCGACAAGCTTAAAAGGTACTATGTGTGAGCCGAGAATATATCTGACAATTGCTTTCCTCTCCAACTCGCTAGGTTGAAAACCTGAAAGGGCGGCCCAGGAAAAAAATTAGAGCATATTAAAAAAAGCAACAAAAAGGAGAAATGAGGGCTTACTAGGTTGAAAACCCGAAAGGGCAGCCTAGGCAAAAGTTAGAGCAATAAAAGAAAAATTAGGAGAAAAGGAGAGGGAATGCAGTTTCTGAATCCCAGCATCTAACCTCCAGCTTCCCAAAGTCTTCAGAACATGCGTAGTCTTGACCGACTAAAAGAGAAAAACCACAACAAAAGCTCGCATAAAACATCAAAATATAATATAATACAAGTCATATGGTGCAACCTAGGAATAATTGCCTAAGACATTTAAGATTATGCATTTATGCCTGTACATTTGTCTTTTACTACTTGTTACCTATATCCCCCCTGTTTCCCCCCAACTATCCTCTTATTATAGCTTAGCCCCGAAGCGGTCCACCAGCGTTTGCGACGTCCGCCTAGCCGGGACCATATGCTTCTACGAGGCACAGAAGAAGCTCCAGTCTCACCAGCATGAGAACCACCAGAAGTGTCCTCATCTTCTCCATCATCAGTGTCGCCGTTGTCCTGAACAGCCGGACGACTTGGGCCAACGCTGTCATCCTTATGGGCAGTACTTTGTCTGCCAACCTGAGGAGGAACAGCCTCATCTGCTTGCCGGGGATTGCTCCACCGACTTGCATTGCTCAGACGAGGGGGCGCATTGCTGGGACCTGCCTCATTCGGATCAGGGGCCATCCAGGCACCAAGGCCATGAACCCGCCTGAAATCCTCCTGCAAAGCCTGACGTACTACTAGCCCCGAGCTTTCCATATCCTCACCTATCTCCATCAGGCGAGCATCCATGCCGCTGTTTATTCGTCAGCCCAGCATCCACCTCAGTGCATGCTTAATAATGCGGGAATGCCCCTCAGCAGCCACTAAAACCCATGACAGATATTCATGGGACAGGAGCATATTTTCAGAATAGGCCTAAGCCGCCTCCCGCGAGTCAAAATCAAGCAGCCATATGTTGCAGATAAGGGTGCCTAAGTCCCTATCCATCTCCAGCTCTTCAGCTAGAGGACGACTTGCATCTGGAATGACCTGCTCCATGCCAAATTGGCGAAGGACCCTATACGCCAGATAAAATGTGGTGTGCTCAACACTTGGCAGAATAACCTGGGCATAGACCCCGGTATACATAAAGAAGATGCGAATCTGCCAGTGGCTGACAACCTATATGATTTCCATGGAGCCAATGTGCAAGAAATATTCAATCCAATTAGACTCCGAAAAATTCGTCTGGTGATAATGGCCACGAGAGCCATAGAGACCAGTATCATACATTGCTCCCATCGGCACTGGGCCCATTACCCAGTTGAAATGCTCCTCTAGCCACATATGAATCAGAAGAGGGCTACCGGAGGGAAACAACTCATCACCAGTCGGAAAGGCATCCATGCCCGACAAGGTCTCATCCAAAATCACCGGGATGATATTCACCTAGCGGTCCCGAGCCTGCAATACCAGGTCCACGACCCGCACATCTATATATCCGGGTCGGCCCACCAGAAGGTACCGCCCCATGAGGCAGAGAAAAAGAGAAGCCAACCTGTGCCACAAATAAATTGGGTCATCTTCCCTGTACTCGGTATAAACACCGGGAAGGACGGTCAAATTAAAGTTTACTCCGTTGTAGAAACCCGGAGTAGCTTCGTGGGTTGTGCTAAACAACTCCCTTATTTCCATATAAGGACGCCTCCGTGGAGAAGGCACAACAATTGGTTCAGTGGCTGGCATCCCCACCATAGCACAAAATTCCTCGAAGGTGGGACACATCTCATTCATACGAAAATTAAAAAGATGGCTCTGAGGCGACCAGAACCTAGAGGCTCCCCGCAACATATCCAGTTAATATAAAAGGTCCGCCATGACAGTAGGCACCGGTACCCATAGATATGCTCAAACCAATCTCGCTCATCGGACCGTAAAGAAAGGACCCAAATGTCCAAAGCATTCTCGTAAATTTCTATCTCTAAAGCCATATGAGCTGGTGCGGCCATCTCTGGACAAAAACAAAATTTTTATCTGACAAAAGGAAAGGGAGATTGAGCAAAAGAGAACTTAAAAGGCTTGAATAGAAGGAAAGAAGGCAGGCTGATGAGGAAATGAACGCTGCCTCGGCTTCCATTTATACTGAAAAATCGAAGAAGCGGACGAATTCTGAGCACAGTGCATGAATAGTGCATGAACAGGGACTGCACAGGAGAAGGCCTGGGCGCCATCCATAATCCCTCCTGGCGCGGCGCCCACTCTCTCTATGGGCGGCGCCAGGAGTTCCCACTACTGTTCCCCGATACTGTCTGGTATCTTAGTTTCGGGCTCCGACCGTTCACTGCTGGTTCTATATGATCACAAGAAAATGCAGAGGCTACGCAAATAGCCTCGCCTGCAAACTGAAATATCAAGCACATGAAGAGGCGGTTGCCTCTTCTTCCCCACGGAGTACCAGAAAAGCCAGCTTTAAATCTGAGGTGTATCTCTCTAAAATACCATCCATAACTACAGTCGTGTCGTTACCCCTAGATAATGATCTAGCTTTCTTTCTTGCATGAAGTAATTGAGTCTGTATTTTAAATTCTTACACCATATAAAATCATATTGCATTGCATAAAAAATTGTGTACAAAGTCTGGTAGAAGAAAAAAAAAGCTAATAAATGCAGGTAGTTGGAGCTAATGAGTGCGAGAAGATCGACTACTGTCAAGATTGCCACCCATGACTCGAGGGCCGGATCTGCCAATTCTGTACCCTAGTCCCCTCGCTCGGGCACGACTCGATCCGCCAACATCATCATCTCGGCGTCTGGTCTGCCGCACTACATCATTCCCTCGGCAGGAAAACTCGTCCACAAGCCGCTGGTATGATTTTTTGATGCTAAAAAAGCCCCTCAGCAACTTCTTGTATGTCGACACATTAACCTGGGAAAAGTGTAGAGACAGGAAAAGAAAATATATCAATCTGAAAAAAATTATGAAATGATGCAAAGCAAAAAAAAAAAGAGAGAGAGAATCAACAAAAGAAAAAAATGCTGACAAAAATAAATGATGCTGATACAAAAAAAAAGTTGAAAAAGACAAAAGCAGGAAAAAGAAAAGGTACCTCCCAAGCTGCAGCAAAGCCATTGAGAGTTGACGAATCATTGCGGCTAGCCCTATCCATAGAAGCATAAAGCTTGGCGAGGCCTGCCTGCCCTCACTCGTAATCATTGACATGGTCCAAGTCCCTCAGACATCCCAGGAGGGAAACTCTCAAAGAAGTAGAAGAATTGGCAAAAAGTGACATGCCAAGAAAACAGAAAAAGAACGCCTTGACAATGCGAGCTACAGCCTTGCCATCATGCTCATCAACCTGCCCGGCGTTTGGTAGAAGCCAACTCTTCACACTAGCGATCAAGATCTCATCTGTAGATTTATATTCGGGCACACAGCCAAAGAGATATTCCACAACATCGTGGTGATGACGGAGGGTAAAATCCAGCTCCAAAGTCTTCTCGATGCTGGTAGGGATGCCCGTGATAGCAGCAAAATCACACGGGGTCAAAGTCGCCTCCCCCAGCTAAAATGAAAGGTGTGGATGGTGTCCCACTAATAGTCTCTTAGAATGTCAAAGATAGACAAATAACTCCGGACGGGACGGAAGGCCCGCAGGAACTCACTGAAACCAGAGGACTGTACCAAAACCCATGCCGCCTCAGGCATTAACTTATAGATGTTTGAGATTTTGGCACAACTTGCCCGAATCCTGGTAAAGGTCTGGCGCGCCTGAAAAAGAAAAAAAAGAGAAGAAAAAGAGGAGAAAAAGGAAAACAGTATCAGAAAAAGAAAGAAGGTAAGATTCCTATCTTTCATTAAATCTCCTACGCATTTCATTAAATTAGGCCATAAAAAAAGTATTTGCATTTTGCATTTTGAATGTTGCATATATCGCATTTTGTAAATAATCATCATAAAATATTTGCATTTTGCAAAAGAAAATATTTTGTTGCATTCTTGCGTGCATATAAAAAAAATAGAAGAATATTTGCATTCAAAAATAAAATAAAAAATAGTGCATTAAAAAAAAATTTGTTTTATACTTTTGCATTCGAAAAATGCTTTGGCATTCCTGCAGAAATAAAAAATAAAATTTTGTGCTTCGCATTCAGAAAAAAAAAAATGCATGTTACATTTTTGCACATATGAAAAAATACACATGCAACATTTTGGCAAGCATCTAAAATTTTCTATGTTGCATTTGCATCCCCATGCATAAATAAAAATGATGCATGCATGCATTAGCCAGTCATCGTTTGCATTCATTCTCCAAATGATTAGATTTTAGCATTCACTTAAATAAAATGTTGCAAATATTGAAAAGAAAAAATATTTCTATTGGATTTGGCATTTATCTCTGCAGCATATGCGTTCGTAAAAATGTATATTATTGCATAAAATATTCCTGTTACATTTTGCATGCATCCAAAAATGTGTCCGAAAATATATCTGAAAAAAATGCAGCATGTGTCCGAAAAGTCCATTTCATAAGCATGCATCATAAAAAATATTTTTTAGTTCAAGCATGCATCATTTGGTCAGATTATATCAGTTACATAAAACATGCATCGCAGAGTCAAATAGTGCCAACTATTCAAATATGCATCACAAAAATAAATAGCATGAATTTCATGTTTTGCCATGAATAAATTGCCAAATTGCATCATTCTTGCACATAAATTGCATGCATAAACATCATAAGCGAGAACATGTATGCTCCGAAAGTCCAAAACAACAGATAAATCTAGCAAATGTGTAAATTCAACCAAATGGGTTTAAGAAAAAGAAACTTACAGCAGGAATCGGAATATTAGACACATGTGTGTTCCGATCATGAAGGAGGTTACCCTAGTCATCCTTCGAATAGAAATATCTGACGTGATTCCGGATCAAGGGAGAAAGTTCCTTCCTTTCCTCACCCAAATCTGGATACATCGGTCCCTTTCCTTTTCGAGATCGCGAGGAAGAAGCCATCAGTTAAGAAAAATAAACAATTTGGCAGAAGAAAATCGAGAAAAGGAGGAGAAATGAAAAAAATGAGCTTGTCGGCAATGGAGGCAGAAGCAAGAAATGACAAGGAAGAAGAAAGGAAGTGAAGTTGCTGCTTCTGCTTCACTCCCATCACTTATGAGGGGAAAAAGGAGAAGTTTCATTTTCCCCCTCTGATGTTTAAAACTTCAACACTTAAGTCCTCAAGTTTCCCAAGTTGTAAAATGGCCCTTAAAGCTTAACGGAAAGTTAACAAAGTTAGCTTTGTTAACAAAAACTGACGGTCATCCATCAAAATTCAAAAGAAAGCTCACATCCCCAGCAAGTCAACCGCAAGATGATCAGGAAAGCAAGAAAAAACAGTAGCAGAAAAAAAAAACAAATGCAGGTAAGAAAAAGATGCAGAAAAGAAAAAAAAAGAAAAAAATATAGAAAAGAAAAAAATGCAAAGAGCAGCAAGAAAGAAAAAAAAACGCAAAGAAGAAAAATGCAACAACGAAAGAAAATCTCCAGCAAGAGTCAAAAATACAGAATCAAAAAGAAAATCACCAGCAAAAAGCAAAAGTAGCAAAAGCAGCAGAAGCAGCAATTGCAATGAAGTCAGTAAAAGCAAGAAAGAGTAAGGAAAGTTAAAATATTCATATTTTACCTGCATGCATCTCATTTGATCCCACCATCGCATTCAACGAAGGATATCCACGCCTAAGGATGTGATGTTTTCCCGCTTTATAGGAGTAGCATAAGATCATCTCTTCGTGGGGCGTAACCCCAAGACGAGTGATCAAACCATGATGTGTTCCACCATCGCATTCGACGAAGGATATTCACGCCTGAGGATGCGATATTTTCCTACTTTATAGGAGTAGCATATGATCATCTCTTCGTAGGGCGTAACCCCAAGACGAGTGATCAAACCATGATGTGTTCCACCATCGCATTCGACGAAGGATATTCACGCCTGAGGATGCGATATTTTCCTGCTTTATAGGAGTAGCATATGATCATCTCTTCATAGGGCGTAACTCCAAGACGAGTGATCAAACCATGATGTGTTCCACCATCGCATTCAATGAAGGATATCCACACCTGAGGATGCGATGTTTTCCTATTTTATAGGAGTAGCATATAATCATCTCTTCGCGGGGCGTAACCCCGAGATGAATGATCAAATTTGAAATCTGATTCCACCTGTGTTGATTCAGCCTTTTCTGCAAGGGCGTAGACCCCGGGCCAGTTAAAAGGCTATTGTACTCTGACGAAGGGCCTTGCCCTGAGGAGGCGATCTATCCCACCATCATGTTCAACAAAGGGTTCGACCCTTGGAGGATACGATGTTTGATCTGATTCCACCTGAGTTGTTCAGCCTTTTTTGCGAGGGGGCGTAGACCCCGTGCCAGTTAAAAGGCTATCGTATACCGACGAAGGGCCCTGCCCTGAGGAGGCGATCTATCCCACCATTGTGTTCGGCAAAGGGTTCGACCCTTTGAGGATACGATGTTTGATCTTGGTATTCCACCCAACGTTGTTTGTTTGCATCGGGTCGAACTACATTTGGTCCGATTCCTTTTATTAAGGGATATGTAGGCAGCCTACTTCGGTAGGTCCGACCGTCAGAGCACTTAATTTGCATATCTACTTAAAAACTACGATAACCAGATATAACCGACTAAATATGTCTAGGATATGTGAGATTTGTTATGCATTATAAACTGTTGCATTATAACTGCTACCTGTTGCATCATTCCCCATTATAATTTCCACGAAATTAGGGAGTCTATTTCTTATCAACGATGGTCGTTTACTCGGTAAACTACGGGTTACATGTAAACTCCATCATTGAGGGGCTCTATAGAGACCCCAATTTCGTACCCTCTAGTATGTAACATGACATGCTATATCAAGACATGTTTAAACTTAACAAATGACAAGTTATAGGGTTTAAAATGCAAAAGACAAAGCAGGATGCGTAAAGAAGTGAAATACAGAGGCCTTAGTGTCAAAAAGGAGGCTAGGTTTGAAACCAGGCGCCAACACCTAGCAAAGAGGGCGCGGTGCCCAGATCATATGGGGTCAGCGACAAGAGCCTCAACAGTGTTTACGATTTGAGAATTAGCACAAGCTCTCAAGCACACGGTACAAGCAGATGAAGCACAAAAGAAATTGGGAAATGCCGAGGGAGTCCCTCCTCTCAGCTATAAATACAGGTGCCCGGCTTCAGAATTGAGGGCCGAGAATTTCTCACTTATAACGCACAACGTTTATTTTATGCAGTAGAGAGCGATCGTGAGATAGAGAGAGTCTCCTTCTCCTATAAGCCTCGAAGCTCTGCCAAATCTCCTCCAAACTTAAAACCAACCAGTCAAAGTGAGCCTTAGCCTCCTAGCTAGGTTTCCACCCTATTTCCCTAGTCCAAAAATCCCAAAAAGAGCAGTTGCTTTCCCCGAATCCAAAGACCAAATCCGCTAGAAGCAAGCAGTTGCTCTACCCGATTTCCGCCAGCAGCAAGCAAACAATAGCAAAATCGCAAGCAGTTGCTCCGCCCATTTTACGGTGCCTAAAAGCAACGTTCGGAAACAGTTATTCTGCCCGAATCACAACAGCAGCAAAAGACTCCCTCTCCCGGAAGGACAGAGCGAGCACACCCATGCTCACAAAGGTGAGCCTTTAAGGGCTTTTTATATAAAAGTGCTATTGTTATCCAACCCAATGTAAAAAAATATAAGCAGTTATGCTGCCCGGATATATGTAGAAAATAGCACTAAAAAGAGCCATTATTATGGCGAAATATTTTAAATGTATTTGTAATTATTGGAAGGAGGCGGTTGCAAGTCTATAAATAATGTAGATACAGATATATCTATTTTAAAGGCTTTATTTTATTTGCTAGATAAATATAATAAAAGCATATTTTTAGCCAAAAAATGTTTTGAGACCAAAAGGGGGAGTTGGTGCCTAACACCTTCCCACCTCGTAACTTAGCATCCGAACCCCGTTTTATAAACTCTGGTTTATTTGTGGTTTTTCTTTAGTTATCCTTAAAATAAAGATGGCGACTCTGTTAATACATTTTGGATCACAACGAGGCTCGCAACATCCTTTTTTTGCACTTTCCCGTTTTCCCCTAAACAAGGGACGATGTGAATGAAAAGGGTGATGCATTTTCTGTATATTGTTTTCCCCTAAACAAGGGAGGATGAGATACGGGAAGCCCAATGCACTCATAGCGATCCAAAATAAGCCTAAGGTCATGGTGAGGCTCGCAACATCCTTTTTTTTTGCACTTTCTTGTTTTCCCCTAAACAAGGGACGATGAAAATGAAAAGGGTGATGCATTTTCTGTATCTTGTTTTCCCCTAAACAAGGGAGGGTGAGATACGGAGAAATTTATGCACTCATAATAACCTAAGGCAATTTTTCAAAAGTCCATAGTGAGGCAGGGCGTGTTCCCATGCGCCTTAGCAACATCCTTTTTTTTTGCACTTTTCCATTTTCCCCTAAACAAGGGAAGATGTGACTGAAAAGGGTGATGCGTTTTCTGTATCTTATTTTCCCCTAAACAAGGGAGGGTGAGATACGAAAAAATCCTAAGCTCTCATAATGGACCAAAGCTCAATAGGTGACCGAGGCGTATTCAACGCGCTTGTCGACAACACTCTTTCTGCATTTTTAATTTCGTCATCCCCTAAACAAAGGAGGATGGAATGGAAAGCGTGATATCCTTTCCGCACGCCGCACACCCCTAAAAAGAGGCGCGGGCGCGGGATATCCCCGGTACCACGATAACGTGGTTTGATTTTGAAACGTATATGAATGGAAGAAAAGGCCAATCTCTCTCTCTCTCTCTGCTCATTCTAAACAGCCCCAAAACACCCCGTCTTCAACTGATCCAGATCAAAATTCCCATTATCTCTGATTTCTCCTCAACCCTCGAACCCATAGGATTTGGAACGGAATACACCCATATCTTATACACATGTTTGCTAACAACCTTTCACTTGCGTCGAACGAGAACCCTGGGAGCTGCAACGGTAGTAGGATAGAGAGAGATAGTGGAAACGGTTGGAAGGGAAGAGAATGATAATTTGGTTAGAAATGGTATTCAGTTGTGGCATATTATTGAAGTTCAATGATGGTGGGTGGGGGGGAGGTTGAAGATGAAGTTGTTGTCAGGGTATGCTAATCAAGTGTGACTAAGTAAGGGTATTTTCGGGTTTCTAAAAAGATTATAAGTTTTTCATCCAAAAAAACTAGATGGAGTGAAGAACATGAAACAAATGTCGAGTATAGTGATCAAAGTGAGAAAAAAATAAAGTAGAGTTAGCTTAACGAAAAACCTTGTCAAAGTAGGGTGACCAAATTGTAATTTAAGCCTAAAATGAAAATGGACGGGAGAGTTTATAATTTTTTCAAAAGGTACCGGCTCGCAATTATTCCACTTAAAAAGCCTTAAAATACCACGGGAAGGTGGGTTTCTCAGTTGTCGCCAAAAATTATTCCATAGATTGTATTTTTGGACTAAGATGCCCCCATTTGTTTTATGCTATTCCTAGATTGCCCTATGTCGAAGGGAGATAGACCTTCTGTCTTCCTCCCTCCTTCCACCACCAGTCCACCATGATTGTTGTCGCTGCCATCCCACCACTACCACCACCCTACCAAATCTGTTATCCAATTGGGCAAAGAAGTTCGACTCAAATTGCTTAAGTCCATAGTTGTTAAATCGAGATACGTATCATGTATCATAATTTTATTTTTATGATATGTATCGAGATACACTATGTGTAGTAGGATACACTATGTATATAAAGATGCAAAAAAATAATATAGATATTCAATCTGCAATTTTGAAATATACACTTAGGAAAAGGAACTTTAAGTACATATAATTGTATTCAATAAAATTTTGATAGCTTTATAATGATTTGAACTATTATATTTGTAAATTATGACTCAAAACTTATATTTTCACCGATTTAGACTGAAGCTTATTCAATATGATACTTTTTTTATGTCCTGAATTTGTCAAAAAAAATCTTTTTTTAAATATAATATTATTTTCTTTGTGCAAGTGTAATTATAAAATAATAATATATCGCAAGATACGCTACTGTATCGTAAGATATGCACCGTATCGAAAGATACTAATACTATATCGCATGGTTGATAGATGTGATATATATGAATCTATGAGATACTTATTCAGCTTAGAAATAGTGATTCCACGAGGCTTTTGGCTACTAATATGTGTTTTGGAGCTTAATTGTGAGTTTCAGGGGGTTTTGGTTGAATTTCTGGGATTCTTGAAGGTTTTGTGTGAAGAATTGAAGAAGGGTGCAAAGTGCAAAGACATAAGAGAAGAAGGATCAAAAGTTCGAAGACCTTGCGGTCGCATGCCCATGGACCGCTCCAAGGTCCACACCGTCGACGGAGGAATCGAAGACCTTACGGTCACATAAACTTCCAAAGACCTTGCGGCAAAAGGTAGCCGACTTTACAAGGGCAGGAATTTCAATCTAATTCTATTTCTTGCATTGTAACTTCTTGATAATACACTTTGTAGCTCTTCCTCAGGAATACATTTCCTAATAATTAAATTAGGACCACACTTGAACAAATACGGTTCATCCCAAAAGTAATGTCTCACTTCAGCTAAAAATTTCTTTCTTTTGTGGTATCAACAATCGGGATTTATGATATTGGATACAAAGTTCACGTAATCGGCATACCATGACTCATTTTTCTGAATAGCGAAAATGTGACGCCTCGGCCCTTATATCTCGGTTTGCGTGCTATACTTGCACTTCTTCCTTTGTCGACGGTATATTTGGTTGCGAGAGTCTAGATATGTTTGAGAGACCATATTAAGACCAAAACATTATTTAGAGACTCCATATAGTTGTTGACTTGCTAAAGTCACAAATCGGATTCCCGACGATAGTCTAATGCGACGCGATTGAGGGTTTACTCGCTTTGTGTTCGTGGACCTCGGTTTGGGTCCTAGACCTCTTTTAAGATGGTTTGTTAACATGTTTAGATGTGTTAGACTTCAAGTTGAGGTGTTCCTTAAGTCTATCGAAGATTTGGAAGTTTTGGAGATAGCTGCTCTCTATCGCAGTAGTTCGGGAATCGAGTCGGCGTAATCGCTTCCTTTGGGATTCTTATTTCCCTAGTTGTTATTCAACTTCCTAGAAGTATTTAAGCTTCTTCATTAGCCCTTAGACTTGCTCTTAAAAGTCTCCCTTTCATTGCTCGCTTGATTGAAGTTCGTTCGTCTGCTTCGGGTTGCGTTGTTGCACCCTTCCTGGTTTCGCCTCCGAGTTGTTTCGGGAGTTGTTTGGTGTGTTTTAGACTTGTTTTGAGTTGGGTTAGACCTTGGGATGGTTGCCCATAAGTTTGGGATCATTTAGATCAAGTTTAGACCAAGTTTGGAGGTTCGTGAGCCGAGGCGGCCGCATGGAGTGAGGCGCCCGCCTCGATAATGAGCACCCCAGTGAGTAGAAGAGTGATGTCGCATGGAGTGGGGTTGCGCCCGCCTCTCCCTGTGAGCTACGGATTTTTGCCCTGTTTCGAATTGACGACTTGTACTCCTCGAACCCATATCTAAACCTATCCTAAACCTCTCTAACCCTTCCCACTTAAGTCCTAACATATCTAACTTGTTTTTAGAGTGGATTAAGAGTGCATTAGTGAGTCATTAAACCACAAAAATCAGATTAGAAAGTGACCACAATGTGGTGACACTTGTCCCACTCAACCTTTAAACCCTTTTAAGCCACAATTCACCATTTGACTTTCATTTGCCGAGAGCCTTCCCAAACGTGAGAGAGAGTTCTTGAGAGTTCTCCCATGGCTTCTTGAAGGTTTCCCCGTCTTCATCATCCATTCCTTTGCCCAAGAATCCTTCATTAAAGGTGTGTAGAGCCTCTAAGAGGGAGCATTTCTATCCGATTGATTTCTTCCCTTGCTTTCCTTGGTGTAGAACAAGTAAGTTACCTTCATCTTCTTCTTCTTCTTTTGATTTTGTGCCCATTGATCCTAAGGAAAACAAACTCTATGCTATTTGAGGTCAATGGGTACACATACTTGCCTTGTATGATTTTAACTTGTGATTTGAGCATGTGAACTTGTCAAAAGCATATGTAGGATGACCTATATGATTGTTGAGGTATTATGTTACTCTTCATCTTGTGTTTCTAGGTTTATAAACATGCTAGAAATCATGTTTACATTCTATTTGGTTTATTATGAAAGTATGCCCAAAAGTTGGGGCTTTGAGTGTGTGATCTCACTAGGTTGTATGAGTATGACCATCTAATTGAAAGTATGAAATTCCTAAAATGGGTATAGGGTTATGTTGGGTTTTATGAATTTTAGGGTTTGTTAATCAAGCCCGAATTATTGAAGGATTGGTTGTTAATTAAAGTGGGCATTGATGTGTAGGTTGATTTGGATGATATTGTGTGATGGGAGAAATTGGTTATACCTGTTTAGGTTTTTATGAATTTGGGAATCAAGCCCGAATTATTTTAGAAGTTGTTGTAATTGAAGAAGATGATAATGTTGGGATTCATGGAAAGTGTAGATAATGAAACTTAATAGTAAGACTCAACGGAGTCACTATAAGTCCAATAATGTGTTAGTGAACTTGGCCGAAATCCCTCGATGTACGTTTCGCTTTGATGATCAGGTGCACTCCGTTTCTAAACTTCGAGTGAGATTATGATTATTGATGAGTTCTTAGGTTTCTAGGCTTGGGAATCATTGAATGAATTTTAGTGTTTTGTCATATATTTGAATGGAGTGTTAATTTGGGGATTTATGATTCATATAAATAATGAAATGTAGTGCTAAGACTCTCAACGGAGTCGCTACAAGTTAAATAACATGTTAATAAGCGTTGGGATGAATTCCTACGATGTTCGGGTTTTGTTGGTTATAATGGTGAGCACCGAGCATCTCGATTTGTGTCCAATTGAGACACCCACTCTATAGAGATTTACTATGGGATTTATTTGGAAGCGTGTTCGGGAGAGTACGGTACATTAAAGGCCAACCCATGGTCTTGAGTATGGTTGAAGATAATTATTGAGTTAGTTCTCACTTTGGGAAATGATCGGTTGCGCATGAACGTATTGTGGGTTATGACTACGGTGTAGTCTTTGGTTGATTTCAAAGAGGACCATTATAGACCTCATAATATGATTCTTGGTGGGTTTATACTATTCTTGATTTAATTGTTGACTTGAGATCTTGTAAGATTAATGGTTGTGGAGCAATGTATTTGCCTTGATTGAATTATGATAGAGAATAATAACTTATTTGGTCGGATGAGTTCGCTCTTGTCGAATTCATTCCTTATTTGTTTATATTGAGTAAATACATACTTGAGCATCTGGCTCGGACGGGTTCGCTCTTGTCGAATCTGATCCTTATTTGGTCTTCTTTGATAAACATCTACTTGTGCATTGCATTAAGTCCAGTGGCACTATTTGGTTTGATTTTATGTCGTAGTAGACGATGTATAGCCTTCACGAATTGAGATTCGTGTCTCGCTATGGATCGCCGCAGACTGACCTCACACACCCTCCATTGTAGGCCGCAATGGGAAGTAGCCCCTGCCGTATCTGCCAGTGCGCCACCGGGCTGCTATCACCGGGCGGAGTTCGTATATCGATGCGAAGACACGAGCATCGTAGTCACAAAACCCTATAACAAGTTTTTTTTCTGCGGAGCTACGTGAGCTGCCGGCCCATAACATATCCTATTGTGGTGCTTAATACTCGCACTTATGTGAATAACGCTAAGTGCAAATTGTGATCATTTGAGGCTAGGCCGAGTCTTGGTTTTACGTGATGTATAAGCACTTATATGAAAGATAACGTGCTAGGTGGTTTATTGCGGGTATGCTTATTAAGATACCATGATCTTATATACGCTTGTGCATTATGCCATGCCACGTCATGCTATGCCATACATTTGCATTTAGTAACTTATCGGGTCATTATGACTCACCCGCTTGTTTTCCTTAGTTTTTGCAAGCAGCTCGTTAGTACGCTGCTTGAAGCTTGGCGATGACAGTGGTCTTCCCAAGCGATAGTGGGATTATTAGTATTATTGTATTTACTATCTCAGAGACACCTGAGTTATGTAAATTTGCTTGGGTAGTGATGTCAGATTTTATTGTCGCTATTTTGGGGAGAGCCGTTGGTCGAGCCGTTGTATTTACTTAGAGTTTATTCGCTTGTTTTCCGAGCAAGGTTTTAGCTCGCTATTCTAGTATTATGTTATTGTTAATTTCGCTCCCGCAACTTTAGTCGAGAGACATTGGTTTAGCTGTAGTATTTCATTCTTTAATCATTTAGTTGATGTTTTCTCCCATGTTATAGCCGTTGAGTTGTCGCTATCGTGTTGGTATTTCGCTGATTTTCGGCCTTAGGATTGCCGATGGTTTGTCGCCCGCAATGCGCCACGCGAGTCGAGATTTGTCGAGAGATAGTCGCCTTCTCACTTGTAATCCTTAGTTTACAACTATAGGCTTTGGTCCCATTTATGATTTGCTACCGCAGATTTTAGTTTTTGGTTATTCGGTTTTGCCGTTATGGCTTTACATTCTTGTTTAGAGTTTGTTGGTTCAACTCCGACTCGCACCACTACGCTTAGCGGGTGCTTGTCCTCTTTAGCTTGTCTTGACGGCACGACCTTGGGATTCCGCATTGGAGTCCGGGTCGGGTCGTCACAATTGGTATCGAGCTATAGGTTAGCTATTTTGCCGTAGATAGGTTCCTTGGCCTAGGCTCAGTTAGTTTATTGTTGAGTTATTAACGCCTGAAAGTGTTCTTTGTAGGCGTATGTCGGGAACTTGGCGTGGAGCTAGTTCTATTATACCTTGTTCGAAAGTACGCCTCGGCGACAAGAGGGGGAGAGAATTAACGATCCGCTGTGACTCCTCAACATGTGTTTGACCTGAAGACGATTCTATGTCTTGCGAAATTCCCTGTTTAAACCGAAAGTTTTGATGGAGAGCCGATACTATTAAGGCTAAACATTGGCTAGAAAGCATGGAGAGGATCTTTTAGCTTCCGGGTTGTACATCGAGGAGAGATGGTGACCCCTTAGCGGTGTTTAGATTGGATGGTGCGCCGAGCATTGGTGGCTTGAATTACGAGATCGTTGGAGACTCGCATGGAGTGCCTCGAGTGTGGGAGAACTTTTGTCAATGAGGTTATGGTACGGTTTAATGGCGAATTCAAGAAAGAAGAGATGGAATTCCTAGTGTTAGAACAAGAGATATGACCGTAGCTCAAGATCAACAAAGTTTGCAAGTAGTTGGCCTCAAGCTACTTGTGCCGATGAGGCTAAGAAGACCGAGAGGTTTGTGAAAGGCCCTCGAGGACTAAATATCGTAGGCAATTATTCCATTAATGCCATTCATTACAGGGGTCGTGGACTAATGCGATGCGGAGTTAGACATCGAGGAGCATCAAAAAGGAAATATCGAAGACTAATAGAAGCAATGACGCA